>JAJIBD010004518.1:0-36721 GCA_021461705.1 Cryptotis parvus | reverse complement strand
GAATCACCTTGGGGTCCTGAGAAATAATGGTGTCAGACTGGCTTGGTTCGGAAGGACTTGAAAGAATCCTCTGATTGTTGGGCTCTGCTCAGGCTCTACTGTAAGGCTGCGAGGAATATAGTTAGAGCAGCTCTTTTTTTCTTGGGGAACTTGTAAAGCACATTTATTTATTTGTTTGTTTATTTGTTGGAGGACGTTTATGAGATCATGCTGAGTGGTGCTTGGGGTTTGCTCCTGGTGGTACTCAGGAAGCCATATGCATTGCCGGGATCACGCACTGGGGCTGGCCACATGCAAGGGAGCACCTTAATGCCTGCGCTTGTCTCTAACCCAGGGGTATTCCCTAGTTTAGGCCAATGCTCTAAGCAAGATTTTGGCTAGGATTAGAGGGAGACTCTGTAGATGACTCTGATTTTTCTACTGTCTCTTCAGTGGAGGAGAGAAATCATTTTCTCTTCTCTGTTTTTGAAAGACTGAGTGTTTTGAAGAGGAGATTCAGGACATTTATTGATGAAGCTAATTTCCTCTTTTGCTTGAATCAGACTGTTGATTCATTTCCTGCCAGTCTTTATAGCAGTGGGCACTGAGGGAGAGTGGCAGGGGGCCTGGTCCCTCACCACTCACTGTGTCTCTTTGGGACTCACCCACTTATGTATGACTGTACCCCTCTAACTTCCCTGGCGCTGCCCAACCGTGACAGAGTCTCAACGCTTATCCCAGCCCTTCCCGGAAATTGATCTGGTGCAGGCAGCCAAGGAGCACACTGGAAATCTCTTCTCCAGGAACAAGTGGTCTCTAAGCTGGACAGCCCCATCGAGTCTAATGCTCAGTGTGATAGAACCGGCCACACCTTCATGAAGCACCAGCCTCTCCCCAAGTCCCGACTTGGTGGTCTGGCCCCAGGTTCTTAGTTTGTGCTACATTTCACCCTATCGTTCTTACACTCTTTATCCAGCCCCAACTTGCTTTAGGACCTTTCCTCATGTAATTGCCGCACGTATAATTCCGTTCATCATGCTGCCTAAAAGGCAACAGAACAGCATGTATTCACCGGTGACATAAGTTTATGCCTTTGTGTTCTTGCTGGCTGAGAGCCTGGAATTCTCTGTGCAAGCGTATTGTTAGTGTGTGTAAACACACTCGCTCCTAAAGAACTGCTCCAACTGTTGAAACTTAGACTTGTGGGTAATTAAGAGTTAGGACTTTATACACACAAGAACAGTTATCAAAGCTTCAAAGGGGAGGGCTTTTGAGTTCAATAGATGGGTCTAAGTCCGGATGTGGAAAATGGCGGGCCCCATGGAGTAGTGGAGAGTGGCCTGGCTTGTTGTGAGGGCTCTGCTGAGGTGGCAGGCCAGGGCTAGAACCTGCCATGCCTCCTGGGCGCCTCACGAGCAGCTGGGCACAGGAGAGCAAGGAGCAGCTCTGCCCCATGTCTGAGAGTCTCTGGTTCAGCATACCTGGGCCGGATTCTTCTCCTGGATCTGCACTCAAAATTACTCCCTGGTGGTGTTCAGTGGACCATATGGGATGCCAGGGATCAAACCCATGCAGCCGCATGCAAGACAAAACCCCTATCCACATCCCGACTTCCCTCTCGCATCACAACTCCACCCAGCAGACCAGACTATCACAGCCCGGATCATCCACACCCAACCTGCAGCAGTTTCTTTTCAATCCAGCTCAGGTATGCTGGAACCAGAGACTCTCAGACATGGGGCAGAGCTGCTCCTTGCTCTCCCTGTGCCCAACTGCTCGGGGAGGTGCCCAGGAGGCATGGCGGGTTCTAGCCCTGGCCTGCCACCTCAGCAGAGCCTCACAACAAGCCAGGCCACTCTCCACTACTCCATGGGGCCCGCCATTTTCCACATCTGGACTTCCCTCTCACCACAACCTCCCAGCAGACCAGACTATCACAGCCCAGTCGCACAGCCGCAAGTGGCCATGCGGTTCATCAACAATTGCTTTATTTAGAGGTGACTACAACAGTATGCCACCCGGACGGCAAGCCTGGCAAGCTGCTCGTGTAGTATTTGATATGCCAAATACCAGTAACATTTATATTAGGTCATTCCCCGTTACCTAATATAATGGTTTTGAGGCTCCCCTATGTTCCTGGAGCAAGCAGATGCCTTTGGGTTCTACTAGCATGAGACGGAACATATGGAGATATTACTGGTGCTCGCTCTAGCAAATAGATGATTAACGGGAAGATAGTGATAGTGATAGGTGGGTCTAATTTTTTTTCGTTTTTAAAAAAAAGTTTATTATACCACCATGAGACATACAATTACAAAAGGTGTTCATAATTGGTTCTTTGTAATACAGTATTCCAGCACCCATCCCTCCACCAGTGCCCCATTCCCACCACCAATGTACCCACACCCCTCCCGCCCATCCTCAGGCTGCCTCAATAGCAGGTACCCCCGTTTCCTCTTTTTTCTTTCTCTGTCTCTCTCTCTCTCTCTCTCTGTCTCTGCATCTCTCTTCTTTTTACACCTTGCAGCTAGCCCTGCAGATGTTTAGGGTTTATCATTCAAGTCTCTTTGTGTATATTCAATGGTGAGTTCTAGTCTGACAGTACCATTTCCCACACTTAGTAAAACATTGGTATATATTTATTTCCCACTAATAAATGCAGTCATTCTATATCTGTCCTTTTCCTTCTGACTAATTTCACTCAATATAATAGTCTCCATATCCATCCATTTGCAGCTAAATTTGATAATTTCATCTCTTTCTGACAGCTGCATAGTATTCCATTGTGTAGATGTACCACAGTTTCTTTAGCCAGTCCTCTGTTCTAGGGCACTTAGGTTCTTTCCAGATTCTAGCTATCGTGAATAGCGCTGAGATGAATAAAAGAAGTACAGATAGTGTTTCTGCTATGTGTTTTTGGGTCTCCAGGGTATATTCCCAGGAGTGGAATTGCTGGATCAAATGGAAGCTCAATATCTAGTTTTTTGGAGGAATGTCCATATTGTTTTCCAAAAAGGGCTGGACCAGTCGGCACTCCCACCAACAGTGGAGGAAGGTCCCTTTATCCTGGCTGGATCTACATTTTGAATGTGCCAGACGGATGGTGATGCTAGGGGGCGCTGTTCCAGAGAGACAGCGGAAGCACATCTTGGAGGATGTGCACTAGAAACTAAAGCAGAAATAGCACTGCAGAATCTTCACACACAGAAGTTCAAAATTTAAAGACCTTCACAACACTCTAGTAAATTTTCTCAAGTGAAAGATTTCAACTATAATACACAGGTCAATAACAACTAGTGTGTTAACTTTGGTTTTGCAGACTAGAAAAATGTTTGCTAAACTGCCAACTGATATATGTTGATCTGGACTACTCAATATTCTGTAGGATGTCTTCACAAGAAGTCCATGAAATGACTTTTTAAATGCACAACTTATAAAATGTTTCATTCATTGGCTGTGCCCCGCTCTTTTGCAGAAAGATGCAGTGTGATACGTGCAGGAGCCTGGTTTTCCTTTTGGGGGCGGAAGCCAGACTCAGCTATAGCTGCTTCCGAATTGATCTCCCTCCTGTAGTGAGCTTGTATTCTGTTTTCAGTACTCTCTGACTCCGACCCCAGTGAACCAATCTCTACCCCCTCTTTCTCCTGTATAGAAAGACAATGTCTGGATCCCAGTTGCCTTTATTTATTACCTGAAACTCGCTTATGCCTTTAAAGTTTGTGTGCTAACAACCAAATCGACTTTGATGCTGGAGTTCGTAGAGCCCAGCTGTACCTCCTCTCAGTAAAGCATATCACATCAGTACCCAGTCGTAATTATTCAATATTTTCCTGGACTTGTCCAGCATGTAAGTTGGAATCAGTGCTGTGCTGGCTAGGAAGCAAATGGTAGGAAAGTGTTAAATTATTTTATCTTGAGAGCATTATAGTAGAGCTAAGAAAAGTGCGTTCTTGTCTCATGACTTCTGCATGGTAATTAGGGGCCTTAGGCGCCGAGCAGGTAGGTCCCCTGCTTGCAGAGCTGGCCTCATTAGCAGCAAACATGACTTCTGTCTGACCACCTTATCTTCGGGGGTGATGAGCAGATCCTCTCATTCTGGTTTGGGCAGTGCTACACCGCTTATAAAGACTCACTAGAGGTAGAAGGTACGTTGTCTCTAAAAGTTCTACCAACTGAATTACAAATGAGTCCAGGGACTCTGGTTGGGCAGTGTGGGTAGCCAATGATTTCAAACCTAGCCCCTTAAAGTGCGGTTCATGGTCCCAAATGGAGTCATGGAATTAAATGAGGGGTGGTCACCAAAACTCTTAGAAAATCGTCTTAAATTTCTTTCAGAATTATCATCAGTAAGTGTTGACTTGTGCACTGAGTTTGTTTACCTATGTACCTTGGCTGAGAAAGGCTCATGAATGGTAAAATTTGAAGCTCTGAAACTCAAATATTTCTCAGCTGGGCTGGGTGCCAGTTTCTGGTCATTTCCCTGGGGGTGTTAGACTACTTGCATGATCTGTGCCTATTTTGTACCAGTCGATTCTTCTCTTCCTAGGTCCTTTCTACTCCCAGGGAAATTTCATGGCCTAAGCATGACAAAAGCTAAGCAATGCAGTGTAGAGTAACTAGTACCCTCAAGCCCATCCTGCGTGCCCCAGCCAGGAGCATTTTTCCTGCCTCTGCCTGGCCAAGACACAGAGTTCACTTTCCATTGTGTAGGGACTCACATGTGCATGTTCGAGTCTCCCAGGCCCTGGGAACTGACTTCACAAGGAAGCTGGAAGCAAACCCCACAAGTGGCTGTTGATAGAATGAATGACTAGTCTATGTTTTAAAAAAAAATCCTTTTTATTTTGCATGTTTTGAATTGATAAGAAAGTTGAGGCCATTTCAGAACGATCATTTCACCAACCCTACTTTATCTGCTGTTGCCACAATTCATGAACCAATATCAATATATAAATATTTGCAAGATTTTCTTTTGGAAACTTCATTTGTGTCTAGTGTCCTTTTTTGTGGTTGAGTCACACCCAGGAGATGCCTTTATATTTCCTTTGGCTCCTTCAACTCTGACAGTTATTTTTCTTGCCTTCTTTATCGCGGTGATGGTCTTGAGGCACACCTGCCAGGTATTTTGATGAATGCCTCTAAATTTTTGTTTGTCTTAGTGTTTCACTAAACCTTAGACTAGCGTTATAGGCTCTGGAGAGGAAGACCAGTAAAGAGTCATTTTCGCCCTAGTGGCTCACGGGTAGGTACTGTCAACATGAAGAATCACTTCTTCTTACACTTGGTCATCTGGCTGAAGTAGTGATTGTCAGGATTTTCCATCGTAAAGATTTACTGTCCTCATCATTTCATACTCTTTTATTTTGGAAGAATTTCACTATGTTTAGCTTAAGGGCTAGGGAACTACAGGCCACCTCTTTGAAATTGAGTGTATACATAATGTATTTGGAACTTGCCTCCAAAGAAGAATGATCTACTCTCCCCATTTATTCATTTACTGATTTACTTCTCTTATATGGGATTTATTGGTGTTTTAAAAGTTGTGTAATAATCCAATATATTTTTAATTATTAGATCAGAAATTCCTGTAGAAGAAAACTTGATGCCTGTGTCTTCTCCATCCTCTGATCACCTACTCTAAAAGGTGTCTCCTGTGGGTCTGCTTGCTTGCTAATAAAACTGAAATAGGAATTAAGCTTCCAGTAGCTATAGTTAGTTTTCCAGGCAGCCTAGCTGGTGTGTTACCCTCATCGTATTTTATTGAACTGCCCTTCTGAAAAAGACATGAATTTTAAAAGTGACATGATTCACTTAAGTCATTTATGGATGGAAAAACTTGGGACTGGGAGGAAACTTTCTGAGAATGAGAACCCGCCGTTCCTAAACCCTAATACATTGTTCTTCTGTTGCTTATGCTTGGTGGCTCCTGTCTGATGTCTCACAGGTCTTGGTACCTAGTCCAGGTGGCCTGAATATATCTGTGAGCAAGCATGAGTCTTGAAAGAGATTTCTGTTTCTGTTTTTTTATTGAAGCAACCATTGGCTAACAAAAAGTATGAATGTTTTTATGTTTTATGAAGTAACCACACTGTGCACAGTGTGTAGTGTCTGTGTCTCAGCCACTCTCTTGGATCCTGCTGGCCCATTCCCCAGACTGTCTGCCTTGGTAATCTCAATCCTGTGCTCAGAGTCTACAGCTTGTTATCATTGATTATTGTCTATCCTCTTTCCGAATTTCTTTACAAACCACATAAGAGTGAACTTATTTGTTTTTCTCTTTCTGATGAATTTTGTTTGACAATATCTCCTTTCATTCCATCCTCACTATTGTAAAGATTTTATCCTTGCTGATAGTTGAGTGGTACCACTCTTTCTTGCCACTTTTCTGATGCAGGCACTGAGTTGCTCTCAGAGATCTTGGCCATTTTAAAAGCACTGCATTGAATAGACGTGTGCACGTGTGTCTCCAAATTAGTGTTTTATGTTCTCTGTATAGTTATTTAGGAGTGGAACTGCAGAATCATATGGTTAATCTATTTTTATCATTTTGAGAAATTTATCTGCTATTTCCCAGAGAGACTGAACCCATTTCCATTCTTACCCACAGTGAATAACTATTTTTTGCTCTCTACATTCCCATGAGCACTTGTGCGCGGCTCCTTTCTCCCTCGGGTTTTTATTGAGGCACCGTGATTTATAGTGCTGTTACTAAGAGAGTTTAGACACGCAGCGCCAACACCACAACTGCCTCCAGAGAGTCAATGTCCCTCTGCCAGGTCTCAAGGGTTCCTCCAACCCTCTCACCTCATCCTTTGCCGCCTAAAGGTGCATCTTTTGTACTCAGAGGCTGATCCTGTGGGCCTACTATGTTTCATTACTGTTTCTCTGCAGTAGACGGCTGAGAGATTATTCTGTATCTGTCCTCTCCTTCCTCCTGACCTCACCCAGCTGGATGCCTCTAGCTCCATCTATGTAGTAGCAAATGGAAGGATTCCTTATTTTCCTTTATGAAGAATTACGTTCTGTTGTATATTTATTCCACTGTTTGTTTATCCTCTCCTCTGTTCTGAAGCATTTGTCTTATGTCCAAGCGTTGGCTACTGTAAATAGAGCTGTTATGAACATAAACTTGAAGAAAATATGTTTTTGAACTTTTGAGGTAGATGCCAAGAAGTAGAATTGTTGGTTGTATATGAAGTTTAATTCTTCATCTCTTGAGAAGTCTTCATGCTGTTTATTGTACTGAGGACACCCACCCCCTCAGTGGATGATGGTTCCTTTGCCCCCACTCCCATTTCCACAATCACTTGTTTCTGTCCTTGGTGCTGTGTGCCTGTCTCACTGGGTGAGGTGATACCTCGCTGTTATTTTGATTTGCATTTTCCTGACGGCGAGTGATGAAGAACAATTTTTCATATGCCTATTGGTCAGTTGAATATTTTGAGGAAATATCTGTTCTAGCCTTGTTGAAATAGGTCATTTTCACTGGTGTGTGGTATACTGATTTATATTACCTGACAAGTTGATAATGAGCATGAGCATTTTTTTGAAGTGTGCCTGTTGCTAATTCATGTGTTGTTTTTGGAAACTCATTTGTTCAGCTTTTCTCACCATTTTCTTATGGAGTTTTTGTTTTTGTCGTTGCTGAGTTTTTTGAGTTGTTTTAAATATATGTGTGTTTTTGTGTATATATATATAGAGAGAGGAGTTATATATAGATGTTCATATATAGAGAGATACATATGTCTAAATATGTATGTGTATGTGTGTGTGTGTGTGTGTAGGATAGCTTGAACATCAGTCTTTGCCTGGTGTATGGTATATGGATATTTCCCTCCATTTTTCTGTTTATTTTTTATGGTAGTCTCTTACATATTTCATTGCGAAGAACCATTTTTTATGCCACATATTTGTCTTGCTTTTTGTTTTTTTTGTTTGTGTATGGGACTAAGCACTGAAGCTTTCCTAGAACCTAATATGCATGGATTTACCCATGTTTCCTTTCATGTATTTTATGGTGCTGAGGGTAACATATCTTCTTCAAAGTGTATTGGCAGTTTTAACACACTTCTAAAATTCAAGAATACAGATGGGTGGGTATCAGAGTGGCAATGGTTGATGATCTATTAGAAAAGAGAAAGTGGAAGACTGAAGGTCAGTGTCCACGCAGGCAGTGGACAGGGAAGTGCAGACCTATGGAGCAGCATTTAGAGCAGAGTCAACGTGACCTCCTAGAATTGATGGGGAGGGTAAAGAAGGAGAAGGTGCTGAAGGCAACTCTGGGTTCCTAACTTGGGCACGGAGGTGAAGCTGACATCTTGGTCCTTTCAGTAGATAGGAAGATCTGCATATCTGCTTTGGGAGAGAAAGCAAATCAAACTATTAATATAAGAGTTAAAGTGAAACAGTGAAGCCTTTGGTAATGGTGATAGCACTCTAGGAAAATAAAGGCAGAGATTTTTCTCTGAATGTCTTGGGAGAAAGAAGACAGGGGGGAAGCCAAAGGAAGTCTAGAAGAGCTCTTCAGAGAATCAAGGTTGAGGGATGGGAGAAAGCTTGGTAAAGAAAGGGAGAGTGAAGTAGTTAAAAAAATGTGCCAAGACCAAACCAGGGGGTACGGGGATGACAGCACTGGGTTCATGCGACTCGGGGCGGGGGGGGGGGTGGAGCACTCTAGAGAACAGTGCCAGGCTCTGGGGAAATGAAGGGGGATCAAAGCACGACATTTTTATCAAGGTTCTCTAGCTCCAGCTGTTTGAGGTGGGGACCCTGAGACGGTTCTAGAGAGAAGCAGTCACTCTGGTGGAGGGTGGTGTTCCGTGTGCAGGGGACCCTATCATTAATAGTATTGTATATCAAAGGGACCAAACTTAAAGCAAGATTCTTCCTGATTCAGCTTTCTTGGTCATTGAAGAATGAAACAG
This sequence comes from Cryptotis parvus, assembly GCA_021461705.1. Taxonomy (NCBI): domain Eukaryota; kingdom Metazoa; phylum Chordata; class Mammalia; order Eulipotyphla; family Soricidae; genus Cryptotis; species Cryptotis parvus. The sequence continues at coordinate 27,818 of JAJIBD010004518.1, read as the reverse complement.
TTCCCTGGGAAAGGACTTAAGTCGCACAAAAGACACTCTTCCCTGTTTAGGAGCCAGGGAAACAGGTCATGGTGGGGGGTTGAATCTTTTATTTGGGGGGAATTTTCAAGAACAGACAAACTATACAGGCTAACCATCCAGTGCGGAGAGTGAATTCAACAAATAAGGCAGTGAATATAGTTTGTGTTTTATTAAAAGTACAATTGATTGTGTACTGAAATATTCAGAGACCTCTGGGTAAATCAGCTAGTTAGCAATTCGATATTTTCCAGACTGGGTGGGTTAATCCTATGAAGACACTGTGAAAATACAAATAAATGCAGAAGCCCTTTAACTGGGGCCACGTTAGAGATGACTGAGGTTGTCATTACGTCTTTCCTTCTCTTTCTATAAGGCTGAAAATTCAAACTCAATGGTGAGATATTTGTATTTTCACAGTGTTCTGAGAGTATGCACCCACCCAGTCTGGAAAATACTGAATGTGCTAACTAGTTGATTATCCAGAGGTCTCCGAATATTTCAGCATGCAAGCAATTGCACTTTTAATGAACCATAAACTATGTGCACTGCCTTATTTGTTGAATCCAGTCTCAGCACGGGATGGTTAACCAGTCCAGTACTGTAGCCAGGACTAAGAAATGGCTAGAAAGAATATGGCAGACCAGAAAGAATATGGCAGCAGGGATGATGATGATGATGATGATGATGATGATGATGATGATGATGATGATGATGATGATGATGATTTTAAAAGAAACAAAACCGAGCAAGTAGGAGCCACTGTGCGCTTGTTTGGAAGATAGCCGGCTTGCACCATGCAAACTTACCTGCAGCTCCTCCTGTCTTTCAGGCAGGGTTAAGCAATCCAAGGCTCCTGTTCAAGACTAGTCTTCACAGCATTCTAACCCTCACCTCTGCATTTGCCCAGAGGTGGAAAGAGACTCAAAGGTCATCTGCTTCTTAATATCCCATTTCTCTCCTTTTAGAGCAAGCTAGAGGCAGTAGAAGGAGGCAGTTCCCCAATCAATCTGGGAGGATCAAAAAGCCCTTCCACCCCCGTTGAGCCCTGGGCATTCCTCTGGGCCCTAGCACTGCCAGAGATTTGATTATGTTTGCTTAGAGTTACAATATTGATTGGAGTGAGAGGTGGCCACAAAGGGTCACAATGTGTTTTAACATCTCCTTGTGGCGCATAGAGTCTGGTGCTTGCACCTCATCCTCCGGAAAGACTCACCGTCATCTGTCTAAAAACAAAATGCACCACACACCATTTTATAGACCGAAAGAGAGTTTTGAAAGAACGAGTTTACACAGTAATAATTTGGATTTCATGAAGCAGTTTTCTTTGGCGAATAAAGAGCACTCTGTTTACACAGAGAATGAAGCTTTCAAGGCCCCTCTATTTGGTTTTGACAAGTTCACTGAAAAATTGACAAGAGAAACATTTATTTCAGACAGTCCTGGCCAATTCAATAAAGATCCTGCTGAACGAAATTTCTAGGTTTTATTTCAAATACAATATAGAGCTGGAAGATGGAGAGGGGAGCGGCTTTAAGACTATGCTTTTATTTCTTTTTCTTTTTATGTTTAAACATCAAACATCCAGAGGTGAATCACTTTCTTAAATATGTAAAGTCTTGGGTTAGTGGGAAAAAACTAGTCTGAAGGATCAAGTTGGCACAAGACGGTATCAGAGTTTGGACTTGGTTTGAGGCCATCAGCACCAGGGGACAAACACTCCGTAGTGAGCAACTAGATTGTTCTCTGTCCACACTACAGATATTCAAAACGGAATTCTGGGAAGAAATTCCAGGAACTAGAAGGCACGTAATGTTTAGTGTGCAGATGGTGATTGAGTGTTTTTAAGCCTGTCATCAGGTTGAGACGGTAGAGCGGAATGACAGGAGCTTTGGGTTACTGAAGGGTGATGGACCATCGATGACCTTGCGGGCTCAGGAAATATGACGCCTCCTGAGCCTCATGTAAATACCCATTATCTCCTAGTAAAATGGGCCTCTGAAGACTAACAGCGAGAAGCGTTTATGTCTACCAGAGTAAGCTGAACTGAAAGGCCTTTTGACTAATGGGATCCCACCCGACCTCGTCAGGAAATGCAAGTTGGCTTTTGCACTGAACGGGTGTAGACCTTTATTCCTGTCTTCAAGCTAGTGCCTTCATTTCTCACCCCTCCATCTCTCCCTGACCCTTTCCCAGCTGTTCAGTCATCTCTGGACATCTCCCAAGGTCCTACCATGAGGATGTTATATATTTGGGGTGTAGAGGACAGAACTCTTGCTTTCCTGAAAGTGGTGTTGTAAATAAATATCAAAAAGATTCTCATGATAGGGCTTTCATTCCCTGCAGGCTTTTAGAGGGGAGCCTGGTGGGGGGTCATAGGGTTGAGACTTCTAACCTGAGGATGGATCCTTGGTCAGTGTAGGCCAGGAGCAATAGGACAGTTTGTGAGCATGACGTTGATTGTTCTTATCCAAGAAAGGGTAAGGGACTCTTTGTTCATGACTCTCCCATCCTGTATGAACTATGAAGGTTTGTATTGAGTACATCTAAAAAAAAAAAAAAAAAAAGAACCACAACTGAAACGACACATAAAAAGAAGGAGGCTACCATTGTTCCTGGGATTATTGTTGACCTCCGCTTTTATTCCTCTAGTAGCTTTCCTGAGAAAGGCATGGTATGTCCCTAATTCTTGCCATTTGTGGAAAGAAAGCTGAGCATCACACATTGCCTAAATTAAACTGACAGTAAACATAGGTCTGTGGAACTCACATATTTCTTTGGGATTAGGGAGGTTAAAAAGAGAGGGAGCTGAGGTAAACAAACAAGCAAACAAAAATGATTAGACAGGAGCTCTTTCAGAGACCTCACAAGATAACTCATGCTAGGAATAGTCTGGGAAAGACTTTGAACCAATTTCTAGTGCACACGACAAATTTTATTATAATGAAAGTTAGACAAATTCTATTTGCGTCTTAAGTAGCCAGATTTTCATGGAAATCCTCAACTTTGTCCAAATCCCAACCACACCAGATCAGATTTAGATATAATTAGATAACTCCCAAATTGAAAGCCAGTGGAAGAGACATAATTATGAATCCAATTCAGCTCACATTCATATGCAATTTTTTTACCAATAAATAAGGTAAACCACTGACTGCTTTTTCAGATTGTTAATTGAATATTTCAGAAGAATTTCTAATTGTAATGTTATTGTCTTGCCATTCCTTAGCGCTTAGCCCTCTAATTTGAGATCTACTGGAGGGCAACATTTGCAAATTAGAAACATAATTGAAATCTACTGCTGAATAAATTGATGTTTACCGCTACATAAAATTAGTGCAATCGTTTTAAATGGTATGGAATCTATTTTCTTTTCACTTCACTGGTTCCCTCTTTTCCTTTGATGGAAGTGTAGTTGAAGACGAGCCTAGAAAAAGTGAGCCTTTTTCCTGGCTATGCTTTTAAATTATCAGCAGGGGAAAGGAGCAGAAGCTGCATTGTAGAACAAACCTTAAGATGCTGAGATCACTCACCTTGCCAGGGACTCTCATCTGAGGTAAGGAGATTGTTGGGAAAATAATTTTATTTGAACAAACTTAAAAAAAGCAAATTAGAACATGTGAATTTTCCTGTCATCCAGAATAAAAACAAGACTGAATTCATTGGTGTTCACAAATAAAATTCTTAGTTTCAAAAGCAAGGGAACTCTCAAAATGTTGTTAAGGAACCCCCACCCCCCAAAAAAAAACAAACAAGTCACAAAAGTCACAAACTAGGAGAAATATTCACAAATCAAATCACTTGATCACTTGACATCCCGTTATTCGTCGATTTGCTTGAGTGGGCGCCAGTAACGTTTCCATTCGACCCTACCACGTGCCATTGTAGCCCAATGTCATCTGCTTGCTCTAGGCACAAATAAAATATTTGATAAACATTCTGTTTCCAGAATGTAAAAAATCTCAAGCATCAAAAAATCTAGTAACACTATAAGCAAACAAGCCAGTTCAAAAATGGGCAAAGCTCTAAATAACCACCACACCAAAGATGTACAGATGGGAAGTAATCATATGAGAAGATGCCCAAAAGCGTTTGTCATCAAGGAACTGCAAATTACAGCAATGAGCTATAATATGTACCTATTAGAATTGCTGAAAACTGCAGACATGACAGTTGCTGATGAAAAGGCAGAGTGAAGGGAAGACTTATCCGATGCCCGTCAGAATGCAGAATGGGCCACATACCTTGGAAGGCAGCTAGCAGTTTTCAACAATCCTAAACCTAGAGTTACTAGCTATTTACCCAACTGATTTGAAAACAAACTCCTCACAAAACCCTTTGTAAAAGCATTTATGTCACTATCTATCTATCACCATCTTCCCGTTAATCATCTATTTGCTAGAGCGGGCACCAGTAATATCTCCATATGTCCCGTCTCATGCTAGTAGAGCCCAAAGGCATCCGCTTGCTCCAGGAACACAAAGAGCCTCAAACCATTGTATTAGGTAATGGGAATGACCTAATATAAATGTTACTGGTATTTGGCATATCAAATACTACACAAGCAGCTTGCCAGGCTTGCTGTGCGGGTGGCATACTGTTGTAGTCACCAATAGCATTTGTGAAAAGTTCATAAACACTGAAAACTGAGGACAATAATAGAGCCATCCCACAGTCAGTCACCCAGTAAGTGAACACCGAGAAATTTACTGGTCAAATGTAGAATAGGATATTATTTGGTAAAGAAAGAAGTGAGCTTTACACACACCCACACACATACACTCAAGTTTGTACAACATAGGTGAACCATGAAAGTAGATTTCTAAGTAAAAAAAAAGTTTGAAAAGATTGCACATTCTATGATTCCAATTTTTATAATATTATGGAAAAGGAAAAACCATAGATATCAATATTTATAGGTTGTCAGGGACTGGGAATTGGGAAAGGATCAGGATTGAACAGATAAGGTCCTGGTTTATTACTTTATTTTTTGACCGAACATTTCCGTGTGATATGTAATGATGTGTATATGTCATGGTGTGTTTGATAGAAGTCATGACGGGACTTGCAGAGAGATAGAGCAGTGGGCACGCACTTGACTTGCAGGCACACGACCTAGGGTATAGCTCCACTACCTCACATGGTCCCCAGAGCATGTCCAGGAGTGATACCTGAGCGTAGTGCCTGGAGTAACTCCTGAGTACAGCAGAGTGAGTTATCCAAACCAAGCCAAAACACCAAACAAAACCTTTACAATGTGAAGAGGAAGCCAAATGTAGGTAAATTAAAAAATGATTTGGAGATCAAGGTTTTTGTAGAGAAAGCAGAGAGAGGCATAGGAATTTAATTTCATTACTACTATATGATATGCCATAACAAATAGAGTGGTAGAGGGTACATATGCTTTAATGGGTGTAGGGGCAGGTAGATGGTGAGATGGAGATGAATGGGAAGTTTTGGGTATAGTTTGTGATGATTTGTGTCATGAATATTCTCAATACCAATGGTCACACAATTGGAATGATTAACATATTGATAAAATGTCAAGTTATATTCACTTGATCACTTGACTTCCCGTAGATCATCGATACTCGAGTGGGCACCAGTAATATCTCAATATGTCCTGTCACATGTGAGATAGCCCAAGGGTATCTGCATGCTCCAGGAACATAAAGAGCCTCAAACCATTCCATCAAGTCATGGGAATGAGGTCTATAATTGTTACTGGTATTTGGCATGTCAAATACAACACGGGTAGCTTGCCAGGCTCTGCCATGCGTGTTATATTAGGAAAATTATATTAGAAAAATTGTATTAAATTCTGAAAAGAGTGCAGACATCAGATGGTATTGGTCAGAGTTCTGAAAGTTGTTCTGTTCTTGTATCAATTTTAAAAGCAGGGTCACTTGCTGCAAAGAGATGAAAACTTTGTATGGCTTTGAAACGTTTCTCTAAACCTCAAACTCCTGTAGAATACATTTATTTTACAGACAAGTGTGTGACTAAGAGCATAAACTAAAACAAGGCTCTAAAGTGTTTAAGCAGCGAGCAAGTTCGGCAAGTAGGGCGCTCGCCCTGCCTGCAGCTGACCTAGGTTCTATATGTTCCACCAAGGTTGCCAGAAATGATTCCTCAGTGCAGAGTCAGGAGTAAACCCTCAGTACCACTGGGTGAGCGCCCCTTCCAAAAGAGAGCAAAAGTGATTGTATAGTATCACTTCCCAGGCAAAGGAAATTCAAAGCATCACCACCTGGTTCCACTGGCAGAATTGTGCAATAAAACTTTGGCTTTATATTTGCTTGCAATATACTCTATGCTTGAAATGATCATTTTTAATTTTTAAAATTTTTTTGGGGGGGTCATACTCACATGATACTCAGGAGTTACTCCTGGCTCTACCCTCAGGGATACACTGGTACTCAGGGGACATTCTGGAATGTTGGATTGAACCCCATAGGCTGGTGCAAGGCAAGTGTCCTGACTGCTGTACTGTCTCTGAAGCCCCTGAAATTATTTTTAAACATGTGAAAATGAAGTTACCTTTCTTTTGATTTTTGGGCTTTTCCCCCTTCTGCTCTACATTGCTTGGAATATTCCAGAAGTACTTTCAATTAAAGTATTCTTGAACGGCAGAGCCTGGCAAGCTACCCGTGTTGTATTTGACATGCCAAATACCAGTAACAATTATAGACCTCATTGCCATGACTTGATGGAATGGTTTGAGGCTCTTTATGTTCCTGCCCCAAGGGGCAGATGCCCTTGGGCTATCTCGCATGTGACAGGACATGAGTTGTTACTGGTGCCCGCTCAAGTAAACCGATGATCTACGGGAAGTCAAGTGATCAAGTGATCAAGTGACTTTCAATTCTTGTTTCCTGTGCCTTCAAGAAGCCTCTCCTCCAGGAAAACTGGGCCACTCAACAGCTACCACGTGCATACAGACTTTTCTCTCAAGCCCACCAGGAATAATTCTTGAGTGCAAAGCCAGGATTGAGCCCTGAGTACCACTGGGTGTGGCTCCCAACCAAAGGTACACAAACTTTATATTCAGTTCTCAGGTGACTGCCCTTTCCTAATGATCCAACAGAACTTCTTAGTGTCTTTGGTTTCCTCAGCCCAGAGCTCCCGTTCTTCTCAGGCCCACCAAGGAGCCTGCACTTCTCTCAGTCACCAGAGGCTTCCTGGGCCACCATCCCCATGTGCAGCTTCCCTGGCGCCTTTGAACTCTTGTCAGAATAGAACCCAGCTTGCACATCTTTGCTTTTTCCCTGGCTTCCTTCACAGGCCTTTACAGAGGGCTTATCTCATGCATCTTATCAGGGTTGTGCAGTCATTTCAATTAAAGGAGAAACTTAAAACCTAGATCAAATAGACTAAATCAAAAATGAAATAGAATTATTCCTCACAGAATCACTGAAGGAGGCTCCATTTTCCCTACATCTGTTATGGTTGTAGCCTCTCCGTCTGAGTTGGTAACGCACCAAGCCCATGCGTGTCAGGTAATGCCTCTTGTGTTGAGCCATTATTACAATAATTAATAACAATGGCAGCTCAGTTGATAGTAACTTGGCAATGTGTGTGTCCTTATCTTCCAAGCTCCAAATGGCTTGGAATTTGGCTTTTGTGAAATCATTTAATAGGAAAGAGTGCGTTTAGAATCTGTTCCCAGTTCAAAGACTGACCCTTATCTCTAAAGTCCTTAATGAGAAAGCACCTGACAAATTGACTGGCACACTCCACTCCTCCAGGTAATTTCCCTTCCTGCCAAATAAGTCCCTTGCAGCCTCCTCTTCTAACTTAAAAACTGTCAGATGATGAACAGTCTGGAGCCGACATCTGAGGCTTCGGAAAGGTCTCTTCGAAAGGTGATTTCACAGAGTAAAATTAATTTATTGAAAGGTAGAAATCAATCAATCTCTCTCTCTTTTTCCTCAGTGCCAATTAACTACTTGATGAGCTTTACTTGAGTAAAAGGACTGGTGGGCTTTAGTAATCTCCGACGCCCCAGAGGAATCTTCATGAACACTATCAGAGAGTCCTTTCACTTAATGAAATACGGTTCCACAGAGTAGAGTAGCACTGCGAGGAAACAAACAAAAATCGCAAATGTTTTATCATCTTCACAAGCATTATTTGAGTTTATTCATAAAGCTTCCTAATTAGAATTTATTATCAACATATTTCTTAGCCTAACAAACATTTAATAAACAACCCCAAATGGGTAGGATTAATATTATGACAAAAGTGTAAAAATGCAAATGAAAATTGCTGGCCTCCTTTCATTGGGAATAAAGTTGAAAGTAAAAATATCAAAGTTTTTGTTCTTTCTGTGCCACCCTTGGCTGTGCTCAGGGTTTGCTCAAGGCTTTGCCCTTTGGGATCGCCCCTGGCAATGTTCCGGGACCATATTTGGTGCCAGAGATAAGAACCTGGGTTAGCTGCATGCAAGGCAAGTACCTTCCCAACTGTAGCAGTATTCTGTCCCCATAAAACCAAAGTTTTGCAATTAAAAATCATCTATCAAAATGGGACTAGAAAAGTGGCAGCACTGGTTCCACTGTGCTTAGCAAGAGAAATAAGTGGTGGTTTATTACAGAACAGAAGCATTCTATTTGGCTAGATAGTCATTTCAAATATGAAAAAGGGTGGAGAATTTTATATAAATTTGGAATTTTCTTTTCAAGATTATTTATATTGAAATACCCCAAATATAAACTTAATGAGAAACTTATTGAGAAAACAAACCCTGCTGATGTGGTAGAGCATCTTTCTTTCCGGAAGCTTGGATGAAAAGAACGAGATCAGCCCTTTGCGATAGTCAATTCTTTAGAAAGCGGAGAAGAGTGTCCACAGTGAAGGAGAGATTGACGATTAAACAAAAGAACATTAGAGTAGAAGACATCAAAAGCAAAGGCAGAAGAAGGAACGGGAAAGAGATGAGTGTATCACAAACTCTTCAAAGTTAAGACTTTTCCAGTCCCCTGAGGGAATGATGATTTGGAATAAACTTAGCGACTTGAGAAGAACAGACTGCTAAAGATCAAGAAATGTATTATGCAAGACTGGAGACAGACAAATTGTAGGAGCTGGGATGAGAGAGATTGTACCATGGAGGAGGGAAAAGCTTTGCACAAGACCAACCCCGCTCAACCTTTAGCACTATATATGGTCCCCTGCACTATTAGAGGCTATTCCTATATGCAGCTGGTTGTGGCTCCAAGATGAAACAAAATAGAAGTATAAATTGCTGGAGAACTAACATGTATAGTGGGTTTGTGTACTCATTTTGGGTAAAATTGGTGATGGTGGTTGAGGAGTGTGGGTTGGACTGTGCTCAGATTCAATCGTGAACCTGTCTCAGGTAGCTGCAGTCCAGCCTTTCCAATGAGAAAACCAAGACTTTGGGGGGCATCAAATTTGCCCAGATATACAGAGCTGATGTGTGAGAACCAATATTTACTTGAACTCAGGCAGTTTGCCTTAGATTCGGCTACTATTGGAATGCTTCGTTTACTCGTTGATTGGGGGCTCAAGGGACCAAACCACCATTCCCAGTGAAACTTGGTTCTGTACTAGGGCCGAAGGAGACAGTGCTGCTCTGGCCCTGTGGTGTCACCAGAGGTCACCAAAGATCACCAAAGGTCACCAAGGTGTTGGTGTTTCAGGACTGTGCTGTCTTAGGAATAGAACCAACCAGGGTCCTGTGACTGATCTCTGTGCTATTTCCCTGGGTCAAGAGGTGTATTGTTTGAAATCAAAGACTTTCATAGTTAAATGTCACAAAGAAAACCTCAAAAGAAGTTGCATGAGTGAAGTTCAGAGATGAATTATTTGCTTGAGTTGTAGGGGTGGAGAATGTCTGGTCCTGTACATGATGGGACGGATATCGTGTAGGCGGCCTGCAGCACACTTGCCTGTATTGTTGACCTGCAGCAAATAATAATATTCATATCCAAATGGCCCTTGGTGGAAAAAATGTTTCCCCATGAAGTTCTTCATGGGAATAGCTGTGTAGCCCAGGCTAAATCATAAAGTGAGGGTGGTGGAAGAATGACTGCCAGGAGACCCTCAGAAGACCAAGAAACTGAAGGCCCCAGGAAGAAGTTGTAACTGAACAGTGTCTCTCTGTGGGCAGAGGTGATTTGGACCAGAGAAGATGGCAGATGCTTTTCAAGCTCTGAATGATAACAGGGTTCAAGATGTAGCCACTGGTAGGAGTAGCTGAGATGATAAATTAGGAAAGTAGTGAATAAAGCAGGAGCATGAAAGGAGTGAAAATGATTGAAGGAATTTTATTATTTAAAGGAACTGAATGATGTTAACTTGTGAGTGATGGTCTCTGGTGCATGTTTTTAATGTCCCTGCTTTAAGACAGGCAGAGTCTCTGAGTGGAAGACATAGATTTGCACTGCTGGGGTAGAGCAGAGTCAGGAGAGGCTTCTGGGATGCAGTCATGTGGGAGTAATGGACAGTTGCTTCCCTCTTGGACTTTACATCAGAGCATCTCTCACCAGTACTAATAAGTGCTAAGATATGAAATGTGCGGGAGTTGGTAAGGGCAAGAGCGTGAATGGTCTATGTGGTGGCTGGGGTCAGTAAGGGCCTAGTGGCTCAGAGAGTTGGTGATCCTATACAGCCAGGGGAAGAGAATTGAGACATGCACCATTTTGGGGAGTGGGCTTTAGGAATAAGAATTTAGGTCTTTTGACCAATTCACTTCGAGATGTTCTTCAGATATCCAAGACGGATTCTGTGTATTAGGTAAAGATTGATTATGAGTCTGGATTTCATAGAGAAAAACTGAAATCTGAGGAAAGAATATACTTCGGGGAACTGCATTGATGGTATATCAAGCCATAAAAATGAATGCCAGGGGCTGGAGCCACGGTACAGTGAGAGTGTATTTCCCTTACACACCGACAACCTGGGTTTGATCCCTGGCATCCCATATAGTCTTGTCCGAAAGCACCTCTAGGAGTGATTCCTGAGTGCAAAGCGAGGAGTAACCATTGAGTATCAACAGCTCTAACCCCCAAAAGCTCCCCACCCCCAAAAAATGAGTGTGATCATTAAGGAAGAGAAGGTAGTTCCCGAGGGATACTTGAAGTGTCATACGGAAGGGATACTATTCTAAGGCAAGGGTGAGCAAGAGACTGAGGAAAATTGACCAGGGAAAGGACAAGAAGGAAAACCAAAAGGCAGCATTATGGAAACCCTGGAAAAAGTGTGGTCCAGGCTAGAGAAGTGAATTAAATATTGATGCAGGTGAAAGGAAATGAAGATTGAGGATTCGCCACTGGGTGTAGCCCTGCAGAGGCCGATTATCAGTAGTGATGGAGCAGCATGGTTGTCATGCCCTAACGGTGAGGAGACGAAGCAGAGTGGTGAGTGCCAGCCTATCTCCAGCCTGTGTCAGGCTGAGCAGAAGCACTGTGATAGTTGGGGAAAGATACAGGGCAGCGGTTTTGCTTCTTTCTTTAATGTGTAAAGTGGGAAATGTTGCAGTGTGCCGGTAAGCTGATAAGAATTCTCCTCAATAAAGAGAAATTGATGATGCAGATCAGAGGCGCAATTGTGGGAGGATTACTGGGACTTAGGTAGAGGAGAGGAGGGCAAGCGTACCTGGAAGGGTTGTCTCGGGAGCACAGACCTTGTCCGTTTATAGACACAGCACCAGAAGCAAGCGTTAAGGAAACGTGCTGAGTGGTGCTACCACACGTTCAGTTCTGGATCAGCAAGGACTGAAGTCTGCTAGATATAGTGTAAATTCTAAAGAAATGGTTAATGACTCTATACAGTGGAGTTGCCATTCTGGGATCAGGATAAACTGGACTGAATAACTGAATGGCAAAATCCTAATCATCGGTGACCATTATAAATCCATGTAGTAAATTGAAAAATAAATTTTTAGGACGAGTTCACTTGCAGAGGTGAGACTCCTTTTTTTGGAAATTATAATTTGCAGAATGGGGTTTATTACTGATGTAGGCAGGCAGACAGGGGATCCCCATGGCAATGAACTTTAGCCCTAAGACTGTCCAGAGTGACCTTTTGGAACCAGGAACCAAGACTTGGTAAGACCTTCACTCTCAATAGATCTTGAGGAAGCTGGATCAACCTGTCTCTGCCCAGCTCTTAATCCAGTTACATTCCAGGACAGAAGATCAAACAGGAACAGAGGTCAAGAAAAGGAGATTTTTTCAAAGAAGATCACTTGATCACTTGATCACTTGAAATCCATTATTCATCGATTTGGTTAAACGGGCGCCACTAACATTTCCATTGGACCCTATCACGTGCCAATGTAGCCCAATGGCATCTGGTTGATTCAGGAATATGAAGAGCCTCAAACTGTTCCTTCAGGGTTTTAACAAGGAAGCCTGACCATCTTGTAGGTGGGCGGCCACGTGATCTTTTGATATCCGTGGGATCCAGTCGGTAACGGCTCTAGTCCAGCGGTTGTCTAAAAATCGCATTACATGTCCCGCCTATCTGATTTTTGAAGCCTTAACAAACGAGACAGTGTCTCTGCTTCTGGAATAGCGACCGGATGTCAGAACTCCGGATTCTTTCACTCACTTGAGTGAGGCGTGATATTCCAAGCATAGCTCTTTCGATTCCTCTCTGGGAGACCCGAATAGCATTCTCATCCTGCTTTTGTAGGGCTCAGGTCTCTGAGGCATATGTTAATGCAGGGAGAACAGTGGAGTCGAAGAGATGTGCCCGGAGCTGGAGGTTCTTTGTCCTTTTAGCTATTTCTTCGATGCCTTTGAAGGCATTCCATGCCGCTCTCTTCCTCCTGCGCAGCTCAAGTTTTAGGTCGTTCATCATGTTGACTTCTCGACCTAGGTACACATAACTGCTGCATTCAGAGATGTCTGTTCCATTGAGAGTTAATGGGGCCTCAGGAACTAGTTTATTTTTCATGAACATAGTTTTCTTCAGATTCAGCTATAGACCTATCTTTCACATTCTCTGTCAAAGTCAGCCAGCATTTGTGCTGCTTGGCTAATGTTTGGTGTTATTAGAATGATGTCATCAGCGCAGCGGAGGTGGTGTAGTTGCCAACCATCTTTCTTTACTTCCATTCCTTCCCATTCTAATTGTCGCATGATGTTCTCGAGGGTGGCGCTGAAGAGTTTTGGTGAAATGGTATAACCCTGTCGAACCCCTCTTTTGACATCAATGATCACTTCTTTGTAGAATGGTGAGATCCTGGTTGTGAATCCGTAATACAGCTCACAAAGGATCTTGATGTATTGGGTTTGAACGCCCTGTTTGGCTAGGGCTTCGATGACCGCTTCAGTCTCCACAGAATCAAAGGCTTTCTGTAAATCAATGAACGTGAGACAAAGCAGCATCTTGTACTCCCTACAAACCTCAATGAGCTTGGTTACTGTGTGGATATGGTCGATTGTGCTGAATCCTTTCTGAAACCTGCTTGCTCGCATGGTTGTCCTTCATCTAGTGTTCTGCTAATCCTGTTCAGGATGACTCGTGTAAACAGCTTGTAGATGACGGACAACAGGCGAGGCTAGTTGCCAATGTCGTGAATGTCTCCCTTCTTAAACAGTAGAACTGTCCTGCTGGTTTTCCATTGGGAGGGCACCTTGCATTCGGACAGGTAGCGTGTGAAGAGCCAAGCTAGTGTATTGATGAGTACCGACGGCAGGTTCTTCAGGTGTTTGGTTCTGACTTTGTCTGGGCCTGGTGCTGTTCCCTTCTTTACCGACGAGATGGCATGTCAGATTTCAGAAAGGAGAACATTGGGAATGACATATCCATCCTGTGGAATTTGGTATGTGGGCAGGTGGATGTGGCTATCAAAGAAATTTGAGTAGAAGTCCTGGATAATCTTCTCCATTGTCTTTCTGGAAGATGTGATAGATCCATCAGGGCATCGGAGGGCAGTCATCTTGGTCTTATAGTTGGTGAAGGACAGGCGGGTGGTGTGAATGCTTTTCCCAGCCTCTGCTGCATCTTTCAGTATTTCTGCTCTTCTGTCTTTGAGGTCTTCTTTTATCACTTCTCTGCACTGTTTAGCAATCTTGGACGTTAGCATTTGGTCTCCTGAGGCTCGTGCCTTGCCACGTTTGTGAATGAGCGCAAGAGTTTCTGAAGACAAGCGTCCTTTTGTGTCTTTCTTTCTCTCGGCATTCTTCGAACAATCATGGAGGTGCTGAACCAGTCGGTTGTATTCTTCATTGATGTCATCAATGATTGTATCTTCCCATGTTGCCGCAATGGTGCCAAAGATTTCCCAGTTGGTGGTCATTCTGGGAGTTCTCTTCTTAAACTTTGCAGACTTTTCTCCCAGTTGCGGGAAGTAGAATTTTGCATGAAGGAGATGGTGGTCCAATCCTGTTTGGAATTTGGGGATGACAGCAACATCGGTCAGACAAAACCGTCGATTGAAGATGATGTGGTCAATTTCATTGTGGAACTGTCCGCCAGGAGATTCCCATGTCCGACGCTCGCTTCAGCCTTCTGGAACTGTGAGTTCCCATGAATAGTCTTGGTGGACATGATGAACTCAGATAGTCTCTCACCCTGTTTGTTCCATTCTAGGCCATGGGTCCCAATGTGGAGTTCTTCAGCCGATCTTCTTGGTCCTATCTTGGCATTAAAATCATCAACTCTGATCTTGTAGAAGGTGTGATCATTTTTTATAGAACTCCTCCAATTCCATGTAGAATTTCTCAATTTTCAAAGAAGACCACTTCCAAAATCTACTCCCCTTGGCAACGGCCTAGCAATGGACTTTAACCTAGGTTGAAGCCCCATATGGGTGTAGCTTGGGAAGAAATCTATAAAAGCCGTCCTGACCAAAGGACAGCGCGCACATGCTGCCTGAGCCCATGTGGTTGATCACATGTGTCCTCTGCATCTCCTCTCTTGAGATGTGTGTGTACTCTCTCTCACTTTCCCTCCTTCTTCCCCTTCCAAAACCTCAATAATAAAATCTGTTTTACTTAACTGCTCGCCTACTCCTGAAAATTCTTTTTCTGTAAGGAAGACAAAAACTCTGAGCAAACCCTGGGTAAGGTCTGGGACTGACTTTCTTTTCTGCAAAGAGCAATTTCTCAATTCAGCCTGCATTCCTGGCTCCCTGAGAAACCTTGGGTGGTGGGGGATCAACTCCCGTTCCTAGAGATCAAGCAGATGTCAGGTGTGGCTTGATGGCCAACTTGTGGGGCTGGAGGGGCTCAGTCCCGCTGTGGAGGGTTCATCCCCGCTGTGGAGGGGCTCAGCCCCGCTGTGCAGGGGCTCATTGAAGACTTTATCAGTCTTAGCCCACCCAGCGGTCCCAGGTAGCAGAGGTGGCTGGAGAGAAAGTGATCATCTCTCTCCCCTTCCTGCCTCACATAAGCCACCTGTGGGGTCCACCTACATCATTACTACCTTCTAATTATCATCTCTTCCACCAAAGAAAATGCCAATTTTATCTGTCTTTGTTTTCTAATAATATCTCATGAACACTTGAAATTTTGCTCTGATAATTTAGGATGTTATAAGAACCTATTTGGGCTGGGGTTTACCCCAAGGGGCACATGCTTTGCATGTTGGAATCCTGAATTCAATCCTGGGGATCACATGATTTCCTGGTGTGGAACAAAAAAATGGATAAATATCAACTATTTTTTGCAAGTATCCTTGCATTAACATAGGCCTCAGAGACCTGGGCCCTATGAAAGCAGGATGAGAATGTTATTCGGGTCTCCCAAAGAGTAATTGAAAGAGCTTGATCACTTGAATCCCATTATTCATCGATTTGCTCGGCGGGCGCCAATAACATTTCCATTGGACCCTATCACGTGCCAATGTAGCCCAATGGCATCTGGTTGATTCAGGAATATGAAGAGCCTCAAACCATTCCTTCAGGGTCTTTACAAGGAAGTCTGACCATCTTGTAGGTGGGCGGCCACGTGATCTTTTGACATCCTGTGGGATCCAGTCGGTAACAGCTCTAGTCCAGTGGTTGTCTCCAAATCGCATTACATGACACAGATACACCCCCGCAGAGCAGAAACCAGCTTTCCCGTTACCTCCAAATTGCTGTGAATATTCTACCCACCCCTCTGAGAGAGCCCAACAAATTAATGAGAGTATAGAGCCCTCAAGGCAGAGCCTGGCAAGCTGTCGGATGCGTGTTCGATATGCCAAAACCAGTAACAAAAATGTTTATTTTCTTGAAAGAGCTATGCTTGGAATATCACGCCTCACTCCAGTGAGAGAAGGAATCCGGAGTTCCAAACTCTGTCGATGTTCCACAGTTAGGGACATTGTCTCATTTGCCAAGGCATCATAAATCAGATGGGCTGGACATGTAATGCGATTTGGAGACAACCGCTGGACTAGAGCTGTTACCGACTGGATCCCACGAGATGTCAAAAGATCATGTGGCTGCCCACCTACAAGATGGTCAGACTTCTTCGTCAAGACCCTGAATGAATGGTTTGAGGCTCTTCATATCCCTGAATCAACCAGATGCCATTGGGCGACACTGGAATGTGATAGGGTCAAATGGAAATGTTACTGGCGCCTGCTCGAGCAAATCGATGAATAACGGGATGTCAAGCGATCAAGTGATAGAAAAGTAGACATTTCTTCACCAATTTCCCCCTGAAAATAAGCTATATTGGAGTGCAAAAGATCTGAAATGGGATCAGGACAGTGTCTCGTGACTGGCTCCCACACTGACTCACTGGGAATTGGTTTCCTCTCTGGGAAATGAAGTAGTTGGTTCAGGAGATCCATAAAGTCTTTTCTGAATCCAAGTAATGAAATCATAATAACAATCTAAATAATTCAGAATTTCACAGCTGATGCCCTTTATTTTTATATGCCCATAATATTCTATGTCAAGATAAGTCACATTTATATTGTTGAGAGGTTAGTGATCACCCATGCATTAATATCTTGCAGGGTTATTTTGAAGATTAAAAGAGAAAATGTAAAAAGAAATTCACAAACTGTAAAGTGAAATATTGTCAGTCATTAATAACATGTAGACACTGAAATATTACATCCATTACTATCATTCCAGATTCAGCTTTTACTACGTGGCTGTGGAGACATCAAATAATATTGGTACGGGAAGAATGCAAATGGTGAAGGAGGAGGTTTAACTTGTGGAAAGCTGACAATTGCCTTTTAAACTTCTTTGTTCTTGTTGAATAATGACTTTAAGCTACTGCAGGAGTAAAAAGGCTTTAAGACCTTAGGAAAGGCATAGAGATAAGCCTCAGGGCTGGATGTCTTGGTATTAATTTGCCACCTGAATTATGTCAACAACAGAGCAATACAGAAAAAAAAATAGTGTCAGGGTTTAGAAAATGCTGAGCTTTATTTTAAAAATAAAATGAAGTAGGAAATTATAATTAATGCCGCAATTTCAAGTTTTCAGGTTCAACCAGCAACCTACATTCTAACCAATGATCACAATTATATTTTTACTTCCTTTCAAAATTTATTTTCTTTTTTGCATGCTTCTCATCTTGTGCATGTGAACATTTCTTTATTCATTCATAGGAAGAAAATTTAACATTGGGAAAGTATCTGGCAATCTGTCTTTTTTTTTTTTTTGGTAACACCAATTGTGCCTTTTTGCTAGAGACATATGTTATAATGATGAGTATATATTTTAGGTTTATATGGCAGTTTTGTCCCCAAAGAGCTTCACATAATCTCAGATTATTGCATCAATGATGCTTATTAGGCTTGTGACAGGGAAGTTGATCTTTTTGTTGTTGAGGCACAGAGAACATCTGTCTACAGATCCCTTTTTACCCCCTCCCCCAACTTAATTGTTCAGGCTGACTTCTCTGGTTTGTTATCGCTGATTACTATGCTTTTTGTACTCCTCCGGTGAGAGATCATTCTTGCCATGCTTTCTTTGTGTGTGGAAGGGAGATTATGCACTCATCTCAAAGAGAAGTCTGAAGAGTTCTTAAATTTTTTTTTATTGAATTACTATAAGTAACAAAAAGAATGAGAGGATCCAGGTCAAGCCTTTGGGAAGGGACCAGGCAACCTCAGAGCAAGCATACCCGGGCAAAGCTGCCGCCCTTGGGAGTCCCATGATTGTGATGATGCTAGCAGAGGCATTTTGGAGGTGACGGTGGAGTAGGTCCTGGTGCCACGTTGCAGTGCTCGCCTCGCACCTGAGAGCGGATGGAAGAGCGAGCATTTCTGAAACCAGCCTCCCTGGGGAATGTTGGCCATAAGGAATACAGTCCTGGTCTTGGAAAAATTCCCCGATTGCTCAATAAAGATAGAGATGTTAGATTTTTATATGATCTGATTTCAAAAGGGTTGATGGGGGCTAGAGCGATAGTAAGGTGGGTAGGGGGCTTGCCTTGTACATGGCTGACCAGGTCTCATCCCTGGCACTGCATGTGGTTGTCTGAACCGGGAGTGATCCCTGAGCACAACTGGGTATGAGCAGCAATGCTCTCCTTCCCCCCTGAAAAAGAAAAAGGTTGATAAATTATTTGATTTTTGGTAAGAGTGTGGGCCAAACATACACAAGTCACTGGCCCAACTTAGAGTCATGGCCAACAACTCCCTTCTGGAGTGTCTCACTCTAGCACAATAAGGGAGTCTTTGACTTAATCCTGATGGATGGTCAAATGGAGAGTCAAAGTTACAGAAGAAATGCAACATTGGAAATGGAGGTGTGAACTTCCCACCAGGTCTGGGTAGTGCATGGATTAGACAACCTAAGTTATAGATGCAGATCCCAAAGACTCTTTGGAATCCTGGAGGGTTCCAGTTGCTACAGACGGCATGTTGTAGAAACCCTGGTTTGGGAAGAAAGAAAGAAAATACTACGTGCATCACAGCAGAAAGCGATTCCTGCTCCCCAACAAAATAAACCCAGCTCTTCTGCTGACTCCATGGTCCACACTTCCCCATTTCTAGGCCACTTCTAAATAAAATCAACAGTTGTATACTCTTTGTAACACACAGACCAACAGTGTACACTTTTCATAACAAACAGACCAACAGTTGTACACTCTTTGTAACACACAGACCAACAGTGTACACTGTTCATAACACACAGACCAACAGTTGTACATTCTTCATAACACACAGACCAACAGTGTACACTCTTCACAACACACAGACTAACAGTGTACACTCTTCATAACACACAAACCAACAGTTGTACACTCTTTGTAATACACAGACCAACAGTGTACACTCTTCACAACACACAGACCAACAGTTGTACACTCTTAGTAACACATAGACCAACAGTTGTACACTCTTCATAACACACAGACCGACAGTTGTACACTCTTCGTAACACACAGACCGACAGTTGTACACTCTTAGTAACACAAAGACCATTAGCTGGACCTTCCTCAGGGTTCCAACATAGTAGTAACTTACACTTCAAATGCATGTGAGGATCATTCAGGGTTTTTACCTGCATTGGGGAAGGTCGGTGTTGAAGGCATCAGTGTACTGCTCTGACCCTTGCTGACAGGGGAAAAAAAAGTTTTTCAATGATGCAGACAAATGACTCACCTCCATATGAATCAACTTTCTGGAACTAACCATTCTTGGTAACTTTCCTAAGAAACCATTTTCAATCATCTGAGTTCCATCTCTTCGATGATGCCTTTAGCACAGAGGGAGACTTAAATGGTTGAAAAGGGATGAGTCAGAATGAGTTTTCCTGGATGTCTCATCACAAAGCTCCTGACACCCTGGAAGGAATACGAAGAGCTGCTTTACTCCCAGATTGGAGCAGGCATCGATGTCCCTCTGACACATGGCACTTGCCTTGTCTACCCTTGGGGTACCGGAAGGGCCTTGTGGGGGATAGATGGAGAAACCTTTGTTCTCTCACTCTCCTCCTGGCAGAAGTATGTGTCTCCATTTGACTGCAGATGGGCGGAGACTCCCTGCTATCGTTTGCCTTGCAGACATTTGTTCCATGTTTGCACCTGCTTTTAGTGCAAATGTGGCACACTGGGATGGTTGGAAGATTCAGTAAAACAGGGTGTGATGGCATCTTGAGTACAGGAGATAGCTTTGTTCCTTAAGTATTCACCACTCCATCATCACCGAAACAACTGACAGTTCATCATAAGCCCGTGTTGCCTTCTAGTTCTGCAGGCAACTGCCAAGTGCTTACAACATATGGACCTGCCGGAGAGGTCGGTTTCCACCTCAGTCTTTGCATCCTCAAAGTCCAGATTGTTGTTTATAGGATGCTTTGATAAATGCCTATTGGACCGTGCTCTTATCCTTAGCAAGTGTCATTCCAGAAATGGTCAGATACATGTATGAGTTTGAAAGACCTATTTATAATTGTATCCCTATGTGATGAACTCAGAAGAACCTGCTTGGGACACTGTTAAAGTTAACTAAACACAGAAATTGAATAGAGAATTCCAGTGCACATAACTGCCCAGAGAGAACCCTCATTCCACACGGGAGTAGACAAAGGCTCCTTGGTCAGGCAAACGTGATAACCACTACACTATGAAACACAAAGGCTCCTTGGTAACAGGAAGAGTCGAGAGCCATCACCAAGAGGATGTACATGGTGCAGGAAAGGCACCAGGTGCTAAAAATCACTAAACTATGTTGTTCCTCGAGGCGCTCTTAATCTTTAATTCTTGAGGTGTCAGGGAACACCAGACCTTTGTTAATTAAGCAAATGAAGTAGATTGGAGTGTGCAGACCTGAGCCCTCTGCTGAGCATGGTGGAGCCATGGAGGAATGAGTGCTACTGACCCTGATGCTTTAAACATGTCAGGGTTTTTCCCATTGGGAATTTTCCCATTAATTTTGATTTTTTTAAAAAAGATGCTGTATTCAAGCACTATTGATCAGGATTTCTGGGGTTTTGTTTGCCCCTTGTGTTTTGCACCCAGTTGAGCACCCTCTTAGATGACCTTATTCTGGCCCAGGGGTAAGAGTTAGAAATGCTGGTTTTCTGGCTGGAATTGTTTTGAAAACATTTTCTATTTTAATCTGACGTGTCATTACGAATTAAGCGTTGGGCAGGGGGTAGTTCAGCCATCAAGGAAAGGCGGCCATGCTTGGCCATGCTTACATTTGTGATCTAAGAGAGAGAGACAGAGACAGAGACAGAGAGAGACAGAGAGAGATAGAGAGACAGAGAGAGACAGAGAGAGACAGAGAGACAAAGAGAAAGAAAGAGAGGAGAGAATAGTGCATATGTTTCTTTTTCTCTTTAATAAGGAGGGAAATGTCATATTTTAGGAAGATTTCTATCAGATCAAAATTTATGAAAAGGCTATTAAAATCCTTTCAGCTATTCATAAAGAGCATATTCAGCTTAGAAAGGCATCAAATCATGAATCGGCTTCTCTCACGCAGCTGAAGGAATCTCCTAATTCATTGGTCTCCTGATGCCGTCCCTATCCCTGCCACAACTCCAGCACTTGCAGGATTTTAAATGCAGGAAGAAGAGTGTGAGGGGGTGTCCGGGTTTGATATTTGTCACCTTTACAGGAGTGCTATGCCCTCCCTGAGATCACACTGGTACTATATGTTTCATGTTCCTTTCTCCAAGAGCTGGTCAACCCTGGCGCCAAAGGAGTCAGAAAAACCAGACTCACACAGGTCATCTCACAGCCCTGTTGGGAGCGAGTTCTCTTAAGAAGGAAATAGATTGTGGTCTGTGGCCTGAGAACATCTCTAACAGGGTCCTAGAGAAATAGAAGACATGACATCCTAATAACCCTATGATCAACACAGCTATTGTGTTTATAAACCCATCTTTAAAAATGACATAGGGGCTGGAGAGATAGCACAGCGGGAGAGCATTTGCCTTGCATGCAGCCAACCTGGGTTTGATCCCTGGCATCTTGCATGGTCCCCTGAGCACTGCCAGGAGTAATTCCTGAGTGCAGAGCCAGGAGTAACTCCTGAGCATTGCTGGGTGTGACCCAAAAAGCAAAAAAAAATTAAAAATGACATAGGAACTTTGTTATTACTAAATAGCTATGTCTATATTTTTATCTATATATTACTTTCTCCGAGAGCGGGTATGGAATGCCTTCAAGAGTGTCAAAGAAATAGCTAAAAGGACAAAGATCTTCGGTTCTGGGCACATGTCTTTGACTCCACCATTCTCCCTGCATTAACAAACACCTCAGAGACCTGGGCCCTATGAAAGCAGGATGAGAATGCTATTTGGGTCTCCCAAAGAGATATTGAAAAGAGCTATGCTTGGAATATCACGCCTCACTCAAGTAAGAGAAGGAATCCGGAGTTGCAACCTCCATCGATGATTGAGAGTGAGGGACACTGTCTCATTTGCCAAGGCATCGAAAATCAGATGGGCTGGACATGTAATACTTCTTGGAGATGACTGCTGGACTAGAGTCATTACCAACTGAATTCCACGGGATGTCAAAAGATCATGTTGCTGTCAAAGATCATGTGGCTGACCAAGTATGAGATGGTCAGACTTCTTTGTCAAGACCCTGAATGGAAGGTTTGAGGCTCTTTGTATTCCTGGAGCAAGCAGATGCCATCGGGCTGCACTGGCATGTGACAGGGACAAATGGAAACATTACTGGCACCCACTTGAGCAAATCGACAAATAATGGAATGTCAAGTGATCAAGTGATATCTATATCTATATTTTTTACTCCAAAGTTCCATGTCATCTTTGGAACATTTCTGGGGAAAAATCTTAATAAAAATATAAAAGGACAATAAGTGTGTCACCATGTACCTGCCAGAAAGAGTATATAGATGAACTATATTGGTCACGATATTTATAAATTGATTTCTAGGGGTTTTATTTTATTGTGTAGATAAACTTCGGGCTGCAAACTTTCAGTACGCATCAGCATTTGCTGCTCACCAGCAGCATCAGGTATCTTTTTCTCTCTTTAAAAAGGTTCATTTTACTAAAGCATCATGATTCACAAAATGTTTCGTGGTTGGGTTTTAGATATACAATGTTGCAGTGCCAATACTGCCACCAGTGCCAATGTCCCTTCATCAATGTTCCCAGGTTCCCCCAGCTGCTCCTCACCTCCAGTCTGCCATCTTGACTAGCGCCTTTTACAGTTTGGTTGTCAAAGTCTTGGTCTCGTGCTTTCAGTGTTGTTGACTCTGTGATTTGGATGTTTCGCTCTATCTTTCCTTATCATGGTTGTATCTGAAACCCCTTGGCCCCTGCCCCCTATTGCTTCTCATATATATTTTTTCTTTCTCCCCTCCCTAACACTTGGTTTCTTTTCTTCTCCTCCTCAAGGCTGATTTTGGCTTCCTCCAGTTAAACCTTTGCCTTTCCCCATCTGGTTGTTTTAAATGCCATGTGTAAGTGAGGTCGTCCTGTGTTTATTCTTTTCTTCTGACTCATTTCATTTAACTAATACCTTCTAGTTGTCTTCTATCTATCTATCTATCTATCTATCTATCTATCTATCTATCTATCTATCTATCTATCTATCTATCTATCTATCTATCTATCTATCTATCTATCTATCTATCTATCTATCTATCTCTCTCTCTCTCTCTCTCTCTCTCTCTCTATCTATCATCTATCTATCTATCTATCTATCTATCTATCTATCTATCTATCTATCTATCTATCTATCTATCTATCTATCTATCTATCTATCTATCTATCTATCTATCTATCTATCTATCTATCTATCTTATCTATCATCATCTATCATCATCTATCATCTATCTTATACATATCTATATATTATCATATTTATCATCATATCTTCTATTATCTATATCTATTATTATTATATGGTCTGTCTGTCGTTTCTTTTTCTGTCTTCTGTCTGTGTCTCTTCATCTATCATCATCATCTATCTATCAACATCTATCTATCTATCTATTCATTTATTTTGCTTTTTTCGGTCACACCAGTAATGCTCAGGGGTTACTCCTGGCTCTGCACTCAGGAATTACTCCTGGCGGTGCTGGGGGACCATATGGGCTTCTGAGATCAAACCAGGTTGCTACGTGCAAGGGCGAATACCCTCCCCACTGGACTATTGCTCTGCCCCCATAATTTAAATAGAAACATAGATCAGACATTCTCTTTGGGATCATTTTATGATAGTGTTTTCACACCTGTGTGTTATAGAATACTATACCTTAGTAAACTATTTTTTCTTCACATTTTACTTTTATAAATTATTATTTAGTTCAGAAAGCTTTTTAAACTTTTATTTTTATGAAAGTTTAAAGTATCTCAAATAGTTTTGGAAAGGTTCATTTATTGTCAGTGATTTAATTCAGTGAATGAACTTTCTAAATGTCTACAGAATTGCTCAGTGTTTTTCCTCTTTCTAGCTCTGAGTCAGAGATGTAAGCCCAGCAATTGCTCACTGCAGGCTTTTGGGTGTCTAGAAGGTCTGTCAAGTGTAGGGAGTTTGGCAGTTAAGTTCAGGAGTCATAGGCAGTCCCTGGAGATAGATTTGTCAGGTTCAGAGCTCACGTCACCAAAAAGTGCAGCGTATGACAATAGGCAGAAGTCACAGTGACACCAGAATGGATTATTGTTTCACTGCAGGTTTGCTCTAGCCTCCCCCAGACTGATTTGACAGAAGCAGGCAGCTGCTTTAGCCCAGGACTCGGTGTCTATGCGTAAAGACCCTGGGCTAGTCACTCACCCTTTGGTTTACTTATTTACATGAATATTGATTTTTTATGGAAAAGAAGAATTCTTTTAATGGAAAAGAAGAATGAAAATAATCTCAACTTGGTTTGTCAGAGAATGTTAAATCAGGGATTTCTGAAAGTGGAGAGGTACCATAATCTGTGTCAGAAACAAGTTAAAGCATAACTCCCAAGGTATGTTATGGTGAGAGTGGCACTGACTTATCATGGGGGCTTCATTGGCACTAGGACTTCAGCCATACCTGGCTGTGCTCAGGGGCTACTCTCAGCTCTGGAAGCACGGAGATTGTTTTTTGGGGATGCTGGGAGGGAACCATGTCATGCCAGATAGCAAACTGGGGTTGGCAGAATGCAAGTAATTTTCCTAACACCCATATTATCTCTTGCCCCGATTATTTTTTTTATTGCTCAAAGGCTTTGCATGTTTCAAACATCTGTAGCAGAGAGTACACAGGTCACAAAAAGTAATTTTTTTTAACTGTGCTTTGACCTTCCTTCCAAATTCCTCCCTACCACCATTCCTCAGGACTTGGTGCTCAGGATCTGTGCTCAGGATCACTCCTGGAAGTGAATAGGGGACCATATGTCTGCCACATACAAGGCAAGTGCCTTACCCATTGTATAATCTCGGTCACGCAGCTGCAAGGGACCTGCAGTTGATCAATAAATGCTGGATTTAGAGATGAGTATAAGAGTATGCTACCCGCTGCGGCAGAGCCTGGCAAGCTGCCTGTGTCATATTTAATATGCCAAATAACAGTACCAATTATAGACCTCATTCCCATGACCTGATGGAATGGTTTGAGGCTCTTTATGTTCCTGGAGGAAGCAGATGCCCTTGGGCTCTGCTAGCATGAGACAGGACATATGGAGATGTTACTGGTGCTCGCTCTAGCAAATAGATGATGAGCGGGAAGACAGTGAGGTGATACAGTGATGCAGTGAATATATTACTTCATCTATTGGCGAAGATGAAAGCAGAGCTTGTAATTAGGCAGGTGGTCACACACCAGCCCTATCCCCATTAGGTAGGAGGTCATATACTAGCCCCTCCCCATTAGGCAGGAGGTCACTCACCAGCCCCCTCCCCATTAGGCAGGAGGTTACACACCAGCCCTGTCCCCCATTAGGCAGGAGGTCACACACCAACCCCTCCCCATTAGGCAGGAGGTCACACACCAGCCCTGTCCCCCATTAGGCAAGAGGTCACATACCAGCCCCCTCCCCATTAGGCAGGAGGTCACATACCAGCCCCCTCCCCCATTAGGCAGGAGGTCACACACCAGCCCTGTCCCCCATTAGGCAGGAGGTCATCCAGCAGCCCCTCCCCATTAGGCAGGAGGTCACACACCAGCCCTGTCCCCCACTGTGGCCTATCTCAGCAGTGTGAGATTCCGCTGTGAGGTCTCTGGGCTTCAGGGAGCGTCACTGAACAGTCCTGAGGGAGTGGGAAAGACAAATGAAGCAAGGGCTTAGGAAGAGAGAATAAACACACTTTTGTGTTCACTTTGTGGCCTTTCCTTTTGCCCTTTTCTTTTTTTCTTTTATTTTTGGGGTGGGGCATTTAAAATCCCTAAGAAATTGCTTCTTGCCCTTGTGATAATGGTTTTTGTGAATTCGTTTGCTGAATTGCAATTATCCGTATCTCATTATTCTGCTCAGCATGTCCTATCTGCTCACCCTCATGGACGAAGGGGCTGTGTCCGTAGGGAGCAGTTGATTTATGTTCAGGATATAACCTCCTTAATGGGCATACAGAAAAAATATCTGGGTCAATGATTTGGCCCACATTCACTGTCCCTGGGGCCAGCACTGTTCAGGGAGGAACAGCTCACCCAAGATCCAGAAATAACAGTAAGCCCAGACCATCCCATAGCCCAGAGATGCACGAGTGGGCCCTGGCTGCCCTGAGTCTTCCCCAGTGTTAGTTCACTGCTCCAGACACCTCTTCATTTAAGTTGCTTGTGGTGAATAATCCAAATACCATAAGCCGCTATGAGACTATTTCATTGAGCGAGGTACCAGCAGTTACAGATGGAACGATTCTTACAGTTTCATAAGCAGATAAGATGTCCGCAAAGGTTACGTTTCTGCCCCTCGAGGTATTGCAGGTGTGGCTGTGGTGCCCAACTGCAATGGCAGGTGGTAGACAGGAGACAGGCTTGTCTACACCCAGAGCTCTGCCACGTGGGCCCTGGATGGTTGATGGTCTGACATAGAAAAAGACTGGGTCCCCTGGGATGAACTCAGAGCCACAGCAGAGCCTGGCATGCTACCCATGGTGTATTTGATATGCCAAAAACAGTAACAATCATGGACATCATTCCCAACAAATGGAGACGTTACTGGCGCCCACTCGAGGCAAATTGATGAACAACAGGAAGACAAGTGACAAGTGACAACCATTTTGGGCTCACTCCTTATAGTCCTCATTTGTTCTATTACTTTTAGTTATGAGTGGATAGTGAGTTTAATCAAGTGACTATCTGAAAGCGATTGAGGTAATTATATACTTTCTCATTTGCTTCAGCTAATGTTTGACATATTGTACTTAAGTTTTGACTATTAAGTGATGTTGAAATCCGAAATCTGTTTATGAAAGCAGTTTTGTCTATTGTGTCATTTTATTCTTAAAATATTAGCAGTTAAGTTTTGTAGGTCTTATTTATGGTTTTAATCTTTATTTTGGTAGAGGTTTATTTAGCATTTCTACTTCATTAAATGCATGTATGTAAAGCCCAATATTATTTTATTCTAATCATTAGTTGTATTACACAGGTTTTGACCTATGGACTATTTAGATATACATAATTTCAAAATGATTTTCTAGTTGACTTTTTCTTACTAATGTATAACTCAATTGTCAATGGATTGTCAACAACCACAAACTGCTTGATTATAATTAAAAACTTGTATTTTGAAATTTGTTACCCAAAATACTTAACTTTTATAAGTGTCCTATACATTAAAATTTTTTATTTTGCACTAGTTAATTTTTCCTATATATGAATTCAACTATTCTGTATTCTTCTTACTAATTATTTGTCTGCTTATTCTATTAATGACTAAGATGTGTTAAAACTCAGTATAGTAAGAGTTGTTTGTTTCCTCTTTTAGCCTCTGAATATTTTGTTTTAAAGATTTCAAACTAGATT
>JAJIBD010004516.1:0-18446 GCA_021461705.1 Cryptotis parvus | reverse complement strand
AATTTTTCAAAGGAACCAGCTCTTGGTTTCATTAATCTTTCGGATTTTTTTTTTGGTTTCCAGCTCATTGATTTCCTCCCTAAGGTTTATTATTTCCTTCCTTCTGCCTGGGTTGGGCTTCCCTTGTTGGTCTTTTACTAATATTTTCAGCTGTGATGTCAGGTTATTTATGTGGGCCCGTTCTTATTTTCTGCTGAATGCTTGCAGAGCTATGAACTTTCCTCTTAACACAGCTTTTGCTGTGTCCCACAAGTTCTGATAGTTGGTTTCTTCATTGTCATTTGTTTCTTGGAATCTTTGGATTTCCTGTTTGATTTCTTCTATGACCCATTTGTTGTTCAGCAGTGAGCTGTTCAGTTTCCAGGTGTTTGGTTTGACTCCCTGCTTCTGTGTATGGTTAACTACTATTTTCGGTGCATCATGATCTGAAAAGATAGTGACACAATTTCTATCTTTTTTATTTTGTTGAGGTATGCTTTGTGGCTCAGTATGTGGTCTATCTTTGAAAATGTTCCAGGTGCACTTGAAAAAATGTGTATTCAGCTTTTTTGGGATGAAAAGCCCTGTATATATCAACCAGCTCTCTTTCTTCTATTTCTTCATTCAGGGCCAGTATTTCCCTGGTGAGTTTCAGTCTCGTCGATCTATCCATAGTCGATAAGGCAGTGTTGAAGTCTCCGACTATTATTGTGCTACTGTTAATGTCTTCTATGAGGTCTATTAATAGTCGTTTTAAGTATTCTGCTTGCCCCTCGTTTGGCACATATATGTTTAGTAGTGTGATTTCTTCCTGGTATACATACCCCTTTAATTATTAAGAAATGGCCTTCATTGTCCCTTTTAACCATTTTCAGCCTGAAGTCTATATTGTCAGACACGAGTATGGCCACACCTGCCTTTTTGGAGGAGTTGTTTGCGTGGAGAATAGTCTTCCAGCCTTTGACTTTGAGTCTGTGTTTGCTCTGATTGTTCAGATGTGTTTCTTGTAGGCAGCAGAATGTTGGATTCAGTCTTTTAATCCATTTTGCCACCCTATGTCTCTTAATTGGTGCATTTAGACCGTTTATGTTGAGAGATATTATTGTCATTGGATTTTGTGCCATCTTCCTGTTTAAATTTGTTGTGGTTTTGGGTTGTCTTATTTTACAATAAACCCTTCAATCCTTCTTTTAAAGTTGGTTTTGAGTCTATGAATTTCCTGAGTTGTTGTTTATCCGTGAAGTTGTGTATCTTTCCTTCTCATCTGAAAGTAAGCCTTCTTGCTGGGTAAAGAATTCTTGGTGAATCCTGCAGTTCATTGGAGTCTTTTTTACAATATCCCACCACTGTTTTCGGGCTTGGAGTGTTTTATCTGAGAAGTCTGCTGTAAATATCAGGGATGCTGCTTTGTATGTGATTTCCTTCTTTGATCTTGCTGCTTTCAGTATTTTATCTCTGTCTATCGTTTTTGTCATTTTAATAAGGATGTGTCTTGGAGTATTCTTATTGGGGTTTCTTTTTAGCTGGTATCCTACGGGCCTCCTGTATCTGGGAGCATGCTTTCTTCAGTTCTCAGCGATGATGGCTTTGACAGTTTCTTCTTCATCAGAGTTTTTCTTCTTGCCCTTCTGGGACCCCAATGATGTGTATGTTGTTCCTTTTGGCTTCATCCCGATTTTCTCTGGTAGTCTGTTCATTGATTGTGAGTCTTTTCTCCATCTTCTGGTGTTGTCTACAGAATCTCTAAACCTCTTCTTTGAGATCACTAATTCTTTCTTCAGTAGCTCTTACTCTGCTTTGGAGGCCTTCCCCTGTGTTTTTCAGTTCACTTACCTCATTTTTAATATCTGTCATTTCTGCTTGTACTTTGTTCTGCAATTTACTCAATTCTGCTCTCAAGTCCTCTTGTATTTTATTGACTTTGTATCCCATTGTTTCTTTGGGTTCCTTGTGAATCTTTAACAGTTCCTTCAGAAATTCCTTTTCAGAGAGGTTATATAGCTCATCATTATTGCTGGACTCATCTGTATTAGTGACTTCAATCGTAGAGCTTGAAGGAATTCTGCGTTGCTTTACCATAATGACTATCGTAGGTTGAAAATGTGTGTTTGGGGTGTCTAATAAATAGAGTTAGTAGGTGCCTGAATTACTTTGCAGTTAGGGATGTATAGCAAAGAATGTAGGGGCAAATGCTCAGTAGTATCTCAGGTAGATAGATATTACTTGCGTGGGCCCAGCGGGTTTTGAATTTTGGAGCGTCACTGGGTGGTTCTGGAGTCAGGGGGTCTGGGTGGAGGTAGTCCAGTGGAAGATCCAGAAAAGCTGGGTGTGGCTTGGTCCCTTACGCAAAGTCCCAGCCCTTTATGCTGGAAGAGGGTGCCTTGGGGTCTGCCCGCCACAGGAATGGACCTGGTGGAGAGAGCGGGGAGCTGCTGGGCGTCGGGGCGGATTGTGTCTTAAAATATAATTTTTTACCCAAGTTCATTTAAAGCTCTTATCAGAAAATTCTTTCTGAATTTTCTCTATAGCTGCTTCTCTTAATTATTTCTCTCTTGACTCTTGCTCTTTTGTTTAACATATAATTTCTCTACTTAGAGTTTACGTTACATAAAAAGAATAGTAGAGGGCTGGAGGGGATAGCACAGTGGGTAAGGCACTTACCTTGCGTGGCCAACCCAGGTTCGATCCCTGGCATCCCATATGGTCCCTCGAGCACCTCCAGAAGTAATTCCTGCATGCAGATCCAGGAGCATCACTGGTGTGGCCCCAGAAAGCATAAATAAATTGATTAACTTAATTAATAAAATGTTAGGTAAAAAAAGAATAGTAGAGTCTTGATCCTGCAACAATTCCCTTGAGAAAAGACATTCTTTTCCTGTGTCTTATCAGTAGGATGGGATCTGAGCCCAACTGGAGTTGAATTAGATAAGGGCTTTATTGCAGCTTTAGTTTGATTAAA
This sequence comes from Cryptotis parvus, assembly GCA_021461705.1. Taxonomy (NCBI): domain Eukaryota; kingdom Metazoa; phylum Chordata; class Mammalia; order Eulipotyphla; family Soricidae; genus Cryptotis; species Cryptotis parvus. The sequence continues at coordinate 15,508 of JAJIBD010004516.1, read as the reverse complement.
TTCATCAGTGGTTTCAAATATATTGAAACCTTTCCCTCCACTGAGATCTAGGGTTTCTGTGATTCGGAGTGATGTCAAAATTCTTACAATTGTCTCACTGACCATAAGCTTTCATCTCCATCAGCTTTCCAACATGGTTGCCAGCTTTTTGGTACACTAGTGACTCAGCCCTTTTCATCCACAGCCTGTGTAGGATCTTTCTCCTGGTGGCCTTTAGAGGGCAGCTCCCTTAAACTCCTTAGAGTCAGTACCTCAGGGAAGAGCCTTCCCAAGCTGTCCTCCAAGCTCTTGGGTTCCACTCGCTCACTGGTGGTGGCTAGAAGCCCAGCATGCCTGGGTGTTTCTCTCAGCTTTCTCCTCACAGAAACTAGAAGTCAGAGACTGGCTTTCTTACTGTTTACCTTTTCTGATCCTTGCTTCTGCTGAACTTGGGAGAGAACTGGTGTCTCCCTTGGAATGATTCACTCAGTTCTCCTGCCCTATCTCATGTCATTCACAAACTACTGGTCCATGGAAGACTCTCAGGAAAGCATAAGAAAAAATGAGGTGCAGAATCAGTAGATAGCCCAATGGAAGAGCATATACCTAGCATGTGCAGGTTTCTGGGTTTGATTCCCCACACTGTGTGGACCACTGAGCATTGTCAACACAGTCCTGTTGTCCCCTGTTGCAGTACACTGTTTCCCAGAGCCTCTACACCTTGCCTGGAATTAACTCCTGCAGGCCACTTTATAGATAAAGGACAAGAAAACAGTTTGATATGTGGCAGTATATCTTACCATGTATTCTATGTTAACTGGTATAAATATTTTCTCTCATGCTACCATAATCATCATGGAACCAGAGAGATCTTACCAATATATTTACCTGTCCACGTTGGATCTCTAAGTAATTAGTCACTTGTCTTGTTTCCGTTGTTCATTGATTTGCTTGAGCAGGTGCCAGTAATGTCTCCATTCACTGGGAATGAGGCCCGTTAGTGTTACTGTCTTTGGAATATCAAATATACCGTGGGTAGCGTGCCGGGCTCTGCCGTGGCTCTGAGTTATCCCAGGGACCCAGTGAACCCAGTCTTTTTCTTTTTTATGTATTTTATTATACCACCGTGAGATAAACAATTACAAAGATATACAATTACAAAGTTCATATTTGGGTTTCGATCATACAGTGTTCCAGCGCCCATCCCTCCACCAGTGCCCATCTCCCACCACCAACGTCCCGGTTCCCTCCCCCTTCCCCAGACCGCCTCCATGGCAGGTTCTTTATTTCCCTTACTCTCTCTTTCTCTTTTCCTTCCCCTCCAGACTATGGATTACAGAACATACATTAAAGGGTTGTCATGTGTATCTTTTTGCCTGTATTTAATGCTCAGTTCTAGGTTGGTATTAGTACTTTCAACAATTGTTAGCGCACTGTTCCATTTTCTGTCTTACCTAGCCTCTGACTCCCACATGTTTGTGATAATTTCCACCTTTGACAAGACCTCCTGATACATGTTTCACTTGACCTTGGATATTGGTATTATAATATGTACATATATATTTATGTCATACAAATAAAAGCAGTCATTCTGTATCTCCCTCCTTCTGGCTAATTTCACTCAACATAATCTCTCCATGTCCATCCATTTATAGGCAAATTTTATAACTTCATTTTTCCTAACAGCTGCATAGTATTCCACTGTGTAGATGTACCAAAGCTTCTTTATCCAGTCATCGATTCTCAGGCATTTCGGTCTGGCTATTGTGATTAATGCTGCTATGAACATAAAAGTAGGGATGGTGTTTCTGCTGCTTATTTTTGGCTTCTCAGGTTATATTCCCAGGAGTGGTATGGCTGGACCCACTCTTTTTCTATGTTAGGCCATCAACCATCTAGGGTCCACGGGGCCGAGCCCTGGGTGTAGACAAGCCTATCTCCTGTCTGCCACCTGCTAACACTGCTGGGCACCACAGTCACACCTGAAACACCTCAAGGGGCTAGTGAGAAATGCTGTTTGCCTTTAAGCAAGCAAGCATGGCTCTCTAATAAGTCTAAGGGCTAATATACAAAACAACTATGAAGTAAAGATGAGAATCTTGTGAAGGCTTGGAGAAATTATGGAGAATCTTGTGAAGGCTTGGAAGGCTGTAGATTATCCATTGGTACTGATGCATGCCTTTGTATTCTGAGATACAGTTGATCTCAGATGCCCACCCTGACCCCATATACATAGGACCTGGTGGAGAACCAAGGGTGGGGTCTGCAGCCTTGGCTGGGAGGATATTAACATTTCCATGGACTAGGTGAGGTTCTGGGGAGAACATACCTGGGGGGATTGACCCTAACTGCTTTCCGTTGATGTGGGCCAGGCCTGGGATGAAAAGTTATAAAAGCTGTAGCCTACTTTCTTCCGTGCTTTTGCCTTTTCTCCTTTTCACCTTTTTGCATTTTCACCTCTTTCTCCTCTTTGACCTCTGGTTTCTCTCTCCCTTCTCCTCCCTGTTGGACCTTAGCACGTGGTAGCAGCCATCTTGGCCTAGGGTTCCAAACCTACACATGCCAGGGCCCGGCCAGGAACCTAAAGTCTGGGCTTTTCCTGTTACTAAATTGTATGCCAGAACAAGTGTGAGTAAAGCCTTTTGAAACTTTGCTGGATTCTTGTGTCTTTCTCTGTCCCCCAGCCACCAATCCCCTGGGGCAGAAGGGGATCTCCTATACTCTGCTCCCAGATTTTGTTGGGGTGCTCGACCTACCCAGACTGGTTCCCAGGACTGCCAAGTGTGGATCTGGTGACAGCAAAATACTACTGATTTGAACCCTACCCTCCTTGGTCTCTATATAGATTAAGCAAAATAAAAGCCAATGTTTAACTATTTCTCTCCCTCCTGTGATTCTTATCATGCTGGTCATAATCTTGACTGATCTTAATTATGGATCTTTATACTTCAATGTAAGATTTAGGGTGTTTAAATCATCCCACCCGAATGTCGACTGGTATAGCCTTTTTGGAAAACAATATGAACATTCCTCCAAAGTCTAGAAATTGAGCTCCTGTTTGACCCAGCAATACCACTCCTGGGAATATACCCTATGAGACCAAAAACACACAGTAGAAACACTATCTACACTTCTATGTTCATAGCAGCACTATTCACAATAGCCAGAATCTGGAAACAACCGGAATGCCTGAGAAAAGATGTCTGGATGAAGAAACTGTGGTATATCTACACAATAGAATACTATATTAAGAAAAACAAAGTTATGAAATTGGCCTATAAATGGATGGACATGGAAAGGATCATGTTGATTTAGCCAAAGGGAAAAAAGACAGATATAGAATGACATTTATTTGTGAGATAAAAAAAAATAGCATGATACTAATATCCAAGGCCAGACAAAACATGGATCAGGAGGTCTTCTCAGTGCAAATGTGTGGGAGTCAGAGGTTAGGCAATACAGAGAAAGGAATTGTGTACTAATAATTATTGTAAATGATAATACCTCCTGCCCCTTGAGGTATTGCAGGTGTGGCTGTGGAGCCTGGCTGCGTCAGCAGGTGGCAGACAGGTCACAGGCTTGTCTATACCCAGTGCTCTGCCTCGTGGACCCTGGATAGTTGGTGTCTGACATAGAAAAAGACTGGGACTCTAAAACTGAGCATTAAATACAGGCAGTAACATACACATGATGACCTCTAAATGTATGTATTGAAATCCACGATGATAATAAACCGGCCATAGAGGCAGGCTAGGGAAGGGGGGAGGGAATCGGGGACGTTGGTGGTGGGAAATGGGCAGTGGTGTTGGAACACTGTACGATGTAACCCAAATATGAACATCTTTGTAATTGTATATCTCACAGTGGTATAATAAAAATATTAAATAAAAAAGGAAAAAGACTGGATCCCCTAGGATGAACCCAGAACCACGAAAAGAGCCTGGCAAGCTACCTGTGGTATATTCGATATGCCCAAAACAGTAACAACAATAGATCTTATTCCCAACGAATGGGGATGTTACTGGCGCCCGCTCGAGCAAATCAATGAACAATGGGAAGTTAAGTGACAAGTGACAAGTGATAATACCAGCATAGAACTGAGCATCGAAAGTAGGCAGAAGAATATACATGATAACATCTTAATGTTATCATGCAATAATGCAATACATTATTGCAAGACACAATGTGTAAGAAGGGGACAGAGAGAGAGAGGGAGAGAGAGAGGAGAGAGGAGAGAGAAATGAAAATGTCCTGCCATAGACGCAGGCTGGGGGAGGGGAGAAACCAGGTGACATTGGTGGTGGGAAATGGGCACTGGTGAAGGGATGGGTGCTGGAACAGTGTATGACTGAAACCCAAATATAAAAACTTTTGCAACTGTATATCTAACTGTAGTATAATAAAGAAAAGTCAAATGAAAAAAATTAAAAATCATATTGCCCAATCTGCCTGTTGTCTGTCATCTACAAGCTGTTCACTTGAGTCATCCTGAACAGGATTGGCAGAACATTAGATGAAGGACAACCATGCGAGGCAGGCTGACTTCCGAAAAGGATTCAGCACAATCGACCATATCCACATGGTAACCAAGCTAATTGAGGTTTGTAGGGAGCTCAAGATGCCGCTCTGTCTAACATTCATTGATTTAAAGAAAGCCTTTGATTCGTGGAGGCCGAAGCAGCCAATGGAAGCCCTAGCCAAACAGGGCATTCAAACTCAATACATCAAAATCCTTCGTGAGCTGTATTATGGATTCACCACCAGGATCTCACCATTTTACAAGGAAGTGATTATTGATGTCAAAAGAGGGGTTTGGCAGGGTGATACCATTTCACTGAAACTTTTCAGCGCCACCCTCAAGAATGTAATGCAACAATTAGAATGGGAAGGAATGGGAGTGAAGATAGATGGTCAATAACTACCCAACATCCACTTCATTGATGACATTATTCTAATAACACCAAACAATGACATGTGTGTGTGCACAAACACACACAGCACAAATGACTTTGACTGAGAATGTGGAAAGAATGTCCATGAAAAACAAACTAGTTCAAGATGCTCCATTCACTCTCAATGGAACAAACATCTCTGAATGCAGCAGTTATGTGTACCTAGATCGAGAACTCAACATGATGAACGACCTAAAACCTGAGCTGCACAGGAGGAAGAGAGAGGCATGGAATGCCTTCAAGAGCATTGAAGAAATAGCTAAAAGGACAAAGAACCTCTGGCTCCAGGCACATCTCTTCAACTCCACCATTCTCCCTGCATTAACATATGCCTCAGAGATCTGGGCCCTATGAAAGTACGATGAGAACGCTATTCTGGTATCCCAAAGAGGACTCAAAAGAGCTGTGCTTGGAATATCATGCCTCATTCAAGTGAGAGAAGGAATCCAGAGTTCCAACCTCAGTCAATGATCCAGAGTCAGGGACGCTGTCTTGTTTGCCAAGACATTGAAAATCAGATGAGCTGGACATGTAGTGCGATTTGGAGATGACTGCTGGACTAGAGCCATTACCGTGGATCCACTCCGTGGATTCCACGGGACTTCAAAAGATCACGTGACGGTCCACCTACAAGATGGTCAGACTTCTTTGTCAAGACCCTGAGCGAGCGGTTTGAGGCTTTTCGTATTCTGGGAGCAAGCAGATGCCATTGGACTACACTGTCACATGATCGGGTCAAATGGAAACTTTACTGGCTTCCCACTCAATATCGACGAATAGCAGGATGTCAAGTGATCACGTGATACCACCCTTTTCATAACTTAAAAAAAGTCCCTACTTACCTCTTTTACCTAACATGGTCTACTTCTTGTCCTAGAAATGAGCAGGCTCCTAAGTGCTTCTTTTTATTTTTATTTTGCTTTGTCTATATACAGGCCATGGCTATTTGTGCTTGCCTTTTTCCCCTGATGTTCTCCTCACCCACCACCCCTTCCTAAATCTAATGTTTCTGTAATACCCATTTTATGTGTAAAGTCCCTCGTTTTGCCCTTCTCGTTTGAGTTCTTGACCACCGGAGCATGGGAACATGGGTATGTTAAATGCTCTCATTCACAAATAACAAATCTTATTGAAAGTATGTACAGATAAAATAGACACTCAGCTCCATGATAACACATGTTCATATATTGGGGTGGGGGTGTTGAAGATCCATGCCCAGAGGCTACATGGCCACAAATATGCCCCCAAATCATGTTACCCTGACTCCAGTGTCTTCCACTTGTGGTGGTTAAGATTCTTCAGAAAAAGAGAACCAAAAGAATAAACACACAAAGAGGAGACACATGGTAGAAATTGGCGATGTGACCACAGAAGCCGAGCTAGGTTTTGAGATGCCTCTTGTAAACTGCAGAGCCAGTTTTATAAAGGCCATAATTCGAATCTAGAGCAATAGTCCAGTGGGTAGGGTGTTTGCCTTGCACACGGCTGACCTGGGTTTGATCCCTGGCATCCCATATGGTCCCCAAAGCAACATCAGGAGTAATTCCTTAGTGAAAGAGCCAGGAGTAACTCATGAGCATTGCCAGGTGTGACCCAAAAAGGCAAAAAAAAAAAAAGGCCGGAATTCAAAGTATGAAGACTTGAGAATCAGGAAAGAAGAGACTCAGGTTGGAGGGCCAGGAACCTCCAACATCAGGTGCATGGATGTCTGATGGTCAGACACTAATGGAAGTCTCACCTATAGAGGATAAAAACAAAGGCACCACCCTTGTTCAGGCTCGTGGTGGTCTCCAGTCCCTCAGTATACCCAGAGGCCAAATAGGTGGGTTCATCTTTACTCAGTCTAGTGATTTTATTGCTAGTTACTTCCAGAAACATCCTCACAGACATGTCCAGAAACACTGCTTTACCAGCATTCTGGGCCTCTTTACCCCCATCCGAGTGGCACAGACCATGAGCTACCACATCTTCATGAGACCTGGCATGTGTGCCTGAGACTCTAAGACCACCGACCCTGATCTTGGATGCTGCCTCTGCAAACACAGTGAGATTGACCTTCCTACCTCCATGACTGAACAGACTCTGCCTCCAGTGCACCCATTCCTGCTCAGATGTTTACTGGGCATCTTCCAGATGCAGGGCCTCTTCCCAGAGCTAAGAAAAACAACCCAGTTAGCAGCTAAATCTTTCGCCTCTGGAAAGTGTACATGCTAGTAAGGGAACCAGGTCCTCCAGTTTGCCAGGATTTGTCCAGTTAGCACTCGAAGCTTCACATCTCAGGGACCATTTCTGTTCGATGGACTTCTAGAAGAGCTCTTCAGACTAAGGGTACAGCAATAAGCCTGAGGCGAGTATGGTCCTATTTTTGGAGAAGTAAGGATCACAGCTGTGGGTCTGGAGTGGTTGGGTCTGGAGTCAACCACTCATGGAAGTAGCCCCTGGACCTCTGGAGGATGGTAAAGGCTCAGCCAGTTCCTGGCTGAGTTCAACATAGCTCCAAGGGTTCACTCACTCATGCTGGGGAGTGACACACTGGCTGGACGTGGAGCAGGGATTTGGGCTCCTCCTCCCATTCCTCCACCTCCATGTCAGAAGGCATGGCTGCAGGCTCCCAAGCACCCCAGCCAGCATCCCCCAGAAGAGAGGACGGCTCCAGACCCAACCACTCCAGACCTACAGCTATGCTGCTCGGCCCCATGTGGAAGCAGCCCATGGAGTTCTGGAGGGCATTCTAGAAAGGTTCTAGTCGTAGTGTGTCATGCCAGAGAGCTTAGCAAGAAGCTAGGGGAGGGGCGGAGCATAGCCCGCGGGTAGGGCGTTTGCCTTGCGGCCGGCCTGGCCGGCCGGGTTCGATCGCGTCCCATATGGTCCCCGAGCCGCCAGGAGTAATTCCTGAGTGCAGAGCCAGGAGTAACCCCGAGCATTGCGGGTGTGACCCAAAAGCAAAAAAAGAAGAAGCTAGGGGAACCCCCACACCATGAGGTCAGTCATTCTCAACATCTGGACTCCACAGCTACTCAAAGCTCTATCCAAGAGAAAAGCAGATCTCTCCCTCTTGAGCTTCATCAGTAAAATTCGAGATGAGAGGCTACTACTGAGTGTACCAACTACACAGCAGAGCATGGAAAGCTACTGTGTTCTATTTGATATGCCACAAACCAGTAACAATTATAGACCTCATTCCCATGACCTGAAGTAATGGTTTGAGGCTCTTCATGTTCCTGGAGTGAGTAGATGCCCTTGGGCTACACTTGCTGCGACAGGATGTATGGAGATGTTACTGGTGCCCTCTCAAGCAAATTGATGAACAATGGAAAGACAAGTGATACAAGTGAAGGATCACAGAATAGCAATGGTTGGAACGAGTTAACAATATCAGTTTCTCTTCATTCATAATTTGGGGTCAAGGGGGGACCAACAATAATTTGTTAGTGCCTAGGAAAGATAAAACTGTCCATGTAGGGGCTGGAGAGATAGCACAGTGGGGAGGGCGTTCGCCTTGCACCCAACCAACCCAGGTTCTATCCCCAGCATCCCATATGGTCCCCTGAGCAACACCAGGGTAATTCCTGAGTGCAGAGCCAGGAGTAATCCCTAAGCATCTCTACCTGTGACCCAAATATTTAAAAAAAAAACTGTCCATGTATTCAATAAATACAGTGTTGCCGAAACCCAATCATAAACAACTTTGTAATTTTATATCTTACTGTGGGCATAATACAATTTAAATAAATAAATAATAAAGCAAACTCTTTGAAGAGAAGAAGCCTATTAATAGGGAGATTCCTTTGGTCATCTCACTAAAAGCCAGAGAATAGATTTGGGACGATCCAGAAAAGATCTGGGAGAACCTCTCTTCTTTTTTTTTTTTTAACTTTTTGGCTCACACCCAGCAATGCTCAGGGGTTTCTCCTGGCTCTGCACTCAGGAATCACTCCTGGGGTGCTCGGGGGACCATATGGGTGCTCGGATGACCATATGGGATGCCGGCATGGGCCGGCACGTGCAAGGCAAACACCCTACCCGCTGGGCTATCGCTCCGGCCCGAGGACCTCTCTCTTCTAACCAGAGTGCATGTGGGTGCTGGACAAAGGAGGTGACAGTGTTCCTGAGACGGTGAGCTCATTGGGAACACTGCCGACTCACATGGAATGGATGAGGACAAATGACATAAGACTGGCAGACTCTTCCAGCTATAGAGCCAGACAACTGGCCAGAAGGTGATTTAGCTCCAAACACGTGCCACATCTGAAAGGAAAGATGACTGAGCTCGGGCATCAGGCCCAGAGGTGAGATCCTTTTTCAGAACGCCAGTGAAATGTCCACATTGTAACCCAGCAGGGAAGGCATTGCCTTGAATGCGGCTGACCTAGGTTTGATTCCTAGCCTCCCTATGGGTTCCCCCGAACCTCAGCAGGACTTCATGGCTATGAGTAATCCCTGGGCACCGCCAAATGTGGCCACAAAAACAAAACCAAAAAAAAGATAATAAATAAATGCAAGGCTAGGGAAATGGCTGAAAGGACTAAAACACAGTCTTTGCATATGGGAGCTCCAGGTTCAGTCCCTAGGACTTCGTGAACCCACAAATGCCCGAGAACACAAACATTTTCAGCATTAACTGGATTCAAATAGTGTAATCTATATGACAAGATCTGCATACCAAAGTTCCCAGTCTTAAGAATAGAATAATATTGAGCTGGAGGCGATAGCCCAGCGGGTAGGGCGTTGCCTTGCACGCGGCCGGCCCATGCCGGCCTGGGTTCGATCCCCAGCATCCCATATGGTCCCCCCAGCACCGCCAGGAGTAATTCCCTGAGTGCAGAGCCAGGGGTAACCCCTGAGCATCGCCGGGTGTGACCCAAAAAGCAAAAAAAAAATAGAATAATAAAACATATTTTGGCTTGTTATAAAAACACCTTTTACCTTTTCCTCATAGTTTAAAATGTATGAAGCCTAAAAATATTAATTCATCATTCTGATTTTCAGTATGCAGAATATTTATTCACGTATGTCATTAAAAGGGTGCATACTTTCCTGTTTCCATGGAGAGTCATTCCACAGAGAGTTTAGCTGATCAGAATATGAACCTTGCTGGCAGGAATAAATTCTTCAGAAACTTTATGATGCTGAGCCTGGACCAAGAGAAATTAGAGGAGTTCTTATTCACTTTCAACTATAACCTTAGGCTGAATGATATTAGCTAACTTTAAATTTACCCCTGAAGTTGTGTTTTGTAGTTTTCTTTGTACAGGCCCTTTACCTCCTTAATTAAATCTATTCCAAAGTATTTGATTTTCTGAGGCATGGTTATGAATGGGATTTTCTTTTAATATCACTTACTTCTCTTTCATTATTTGCATATTGGAAAGCCATGGACTTTTCAGTATTGATTTTGTAAGCTGCCACACTACTATACACATCTACTTTTTCTAGGAGCTTTTTGATAGAATCTTCAGGATTCTCTAATGACAGTCTCATGTCATCAGCTTAACTAAGAAGGCAAAGGACCAGTACAGAGAAAATTACAAAAAAGTTACTTCAAGAAGTAAGAGGCAAGAGGAAATGGAGAGCGCATACCCTGCTTATGGATAGGGAGACTTAGCATTGTTAAAATGGCAGTACTCCCCAAAGCATTATACAGATTAGGAGCAGTCTCTATAAGGATAGCCATGATGTTTTATAAAGAAATAGATCAAATACTCTTGAAATTCATATGTGGCAATAAATCCTCACGAATAGCTAAAGCAATCCTTGGGGAGAAAAAAAATGATTCCTGAAAAAATGCTCTACAAAATAGACAGTCCCCAGTTCTGTAGATGAAACAAGGAAATGCTAATTTCAAATTAAATTTTTTGGCAGTTGGGTTCTATAACCATTGACTCCCTTTAGTGATTATTTGGACTTCAAGATGCCAACCTAAATAATAGGGCTAGGGCTAAATTAATTTTAAGTAATTCACATTTATGAGACAAATATACATAAATATACCTAAATGTCAAAGACTTGAGGAACTCCCAGATTGCTTCTAATCATAGGGGAAAATAAAACCCACATTTTCTCAAAGAAACTTCGGGATATATTACTACACTCTGCACTACTCTAGAACAGGAAAAAGACCCCATCATTGAAGACTTTAAAAGAGTACATTGGGGAGTATGCAGAGCTGCAGCGGCTGGGGAGACTGGGCCGGCTCGCGCCGGCCCAGCTGGCGATGGGATCCCGAGGGGGCAGATGGGTTTTGGGTGTTGGCCCATCGCCTCTGGGGGTCCCAGAAGCAGCCGGATGAACTCGCCCATCACACTAGCCACCATCTTCGCTGTCCGGCGCTGAGAAACGACCCGACCAGATCAACAGAGCAAGACCAGTTCGGGCCTAGGGGCGGCTCCCAGGGGAATCACTGGGTCGCCAGATGGAGTCAGGGTTAAGCCACTCCCTCCATTTTGTGAGTCTGGTGGACCCGCCAGGAGCCGCCGGGGACCAGTGCAGAGCGGCGGGAGACTGGGCCCGGCTCGCGCGCAGCTGCGATGGGATCCGGGGGCAGTGGGTTTTGGGTGTTGGCCCATCGCCTGGGGGTCCGGAAGCAGCTGGATGAACCACCCATCAACTAGCCACCATTCGCTGTCCAGCGCTGGAAACTGCCTCACGCCAGACAACAGAGCAAGACAGTCGAGCCCAGATCACAAAATAGTGAAACAGTAAGTCTTTTAATCGTTTCACGAAGAGCAGGAAAGTTTATCGGGAGGGATATAAAGGAAAGAATGACATACAGAATCTGCAAGTAGTTGAGGGTGCGGGAGGGGAGGGGGTGGGGACTTGGTGATGGTAGGGGTTTGGGTGGAGGGATGGGTGTTGGAACACTGTAGATCCAAAACTCTACATGAGCATCTTCAATTGTATGCTAAAATGGTTAATATATTGGGGGGAAAATATAAATTTAAGAGTAATTGGGGACGTTGGTGGTGGGAGATGGGCACTGGTGGCGGGATGGGTGCTGGAACACTGTATGACCAAAACCCAAATATGAACTTTTTTTAATTGTATATCTTTGTAATTGTAAAAATAAAAAAATTTAAAAAAAAGAAAAAAATAAAATAAAAGAGTACATTGTTCCAACTCAATGATACTAGCCAAAGGGAAGAGGCTTAGACCTATGCTATACATAATATGTTGACAAGGGAGACATGTACAATGAAAACAAAAGCAGAGCCATCTAAATATGCTTTCCAAGGACTAAAATAGAACCTATCCAAAAGATGGAAAGGATTTCTCCATCTCGTGGAGAGGCAGTGGTCCGTGGCCTTGCCTACTTTGTGGGGTGGAGGAAATAGCTCTAGTTTATTTTCATGTACCATGTAATCTGGTTCATTTCCCATATTGTTCTGGATCTTAACTGTGCAATTCAAAGGAAAACTGAGCTCAGTGCTTCAAATGTCATCTTGATACAACCTTTCACATCTCCAAGCTCACCTCTGCAATTTGCTTGCACCCACTCCCATTTCTTATTGCTTTTATAAAGTTGAGCCAATGATAATAAAATCACTGGAAATGATGATGATATAAGAACCATGGAACATGAAGGTTTTTGAGAATTGAAAGACATTTCAGAGGCTTGGACACATGCTTTCCAGGATGGTTACATGAGAGCTGTTTTGCTTGGATCATTTCTTGTTGGTAAATGCTTTACTTTTTATTCCTATTTCCATGAGTCTGTCTCCCTCCAACTTGTCCAGATGTTTTATACCCCTTCTCTGGTTTCTTGGAGATTCTCTTGGCCTCTCTTCGCCTCACAGTCCCCACAGTGACCTCTATTGCAGAGTTTCTGGTGGATTCAGTTTAACAATAATTTTCAACCAAGTATTATGGCCTGTATTTGTGACATGCCAAATGAATGAGAGTTCCATGGCGCCCTGTTTCTTGGCAGAGGGACACTTCCAAACCAAAATTAACTCCTAGTAATGGGGTCTATTCCCAAATAGATAGCAACACTGACCAGGGAGGACAAAGGTGATTTCTAAATTTCTCTTAGCAGTTTTTTCTATTTATTTTAGATATAGATACCTCAGAGAGATGAATGCCCTATGCCAAACATAAGAATAACATTTTTAATTTAATATTTTTATTATACCACCATGAGATATACAATTACAAAGATGTTCATATTTGGGTTACATCATACAGTGTGCCAGCACCCATTCCTCCACCAGTACCCATTTCCCACCACAAATGTCCCCAATTCCCTCCCCCTCCCTTAGCCTGCCTCTATGGCAGTTTTATTATCTCTTTCTCTAAGAAATAAAATTTTTATATCATTGAAGAAAATAACTGTACATAGCTCTCCCACTCTTTGCACAATTACCACAAAGTCTGCCTCTTGATTACCTCAAAGATTTGTCTCTTGTTTCAATCAGAAAATTCCAAACTCACTTATAGGGACCTAGAGAAAATTGCACTTCAGGGGGCTGGAGCGAGCAGCCAGCGGGTAGGGCGTTGCCTTGCAAGCGGCCAGCCCATGCCGGCCGAGGATTCGATCCCCAGCATCCCATATGGTCCCCGAGCACCGCCAGGGAGTGATTCCCTAAGTGCAGAGCCAGGAGAAACCCCTGAGCATTGCTGGGTGTGACTCAAAAAGCAAAAAAAAAAAAATGCACGTCTATGTTCTAAAGAAGAGGTGGAGAGATACAGCCAGGAAAAGGCTCACAGGTCCGGAGCACATCCTAGGATGCAGGAGGACAGGGCTCCATCGCTGGCACTACATGGTACCCCAAGCAACCCCTGAGAGTGAGAACCGTGCAGAGAGCAGCCCCCTTGTACAACTGGGTATGAACCCCAAATGAAACAAAGAAAATTCCATTTAAACTAGAGAAGCAAGTTTTATTTCTATTAAAACTAGAGACAGTTTTATAGTCTTAACACAAAAAATAGATGATCCTGAAGTTTTCAGTGGAAAAGAATGTATTATCATATGACCATTTTTTCTCATGGCCTGACCTCAGGAGGACCTGCTGTATCAAGGCCAAAACGTTTTGTATGTATTTGAATTAAAAGAACTTTACTTTCAAGGAAAAAAAGCCCATATCACATATTCTATTTCTCCATCAACATGAGCTGCAGCCCCAAATCATTTCCCATATTCAATTACAAGAGTCAGGACTTGTTCCAGCTCTAATTGACTCCAGGACTATTTTTCATTTTAAAAGATAATTAAATTCACTGCCATATGTTTTCTGGAGTGGTTCTCTGATCTTGGCCCTAGCAATTCCTTCATCCGCAGGAACAGGTGTGGTTTCTAGGGAACCCAACATGCACTCTGGGCATGCTGGGCTCTCAGTGCCACAGTTTCCATTGGCTGGATCTTCTCCTCTGAGCCACACACATCTTTCTGGGGCTTGATAACCTCAGTGTCTTTCCTCTTTTTGTAATCATTGACATATTCACGCTTGAGCTGCAATGGTGAAGTCAGCATTAAATGGTTAGATCAAAAATACCAGAGAGGAGCTACCAATTTCATGGTTCACAAAATAATGGTATCAATCTGTACAACTTAAGAGATACCAGAATCTTCTGACCCAAATGAAAGCTCCATCGGCCTTGAAATAATTTTGCTCCTATCTGATGACAGAGGAGTCATATTAAGGTTTTGCTTAGAATTTTCCAGGTCAGTGAGTCTCTTTGCTGACTTTTATCTTTAAAAGGATTGAAGGGGGCAGTTTATGGGGGCGGGAATACTCATTTGAGTGTCAGAAGATGCAGGCTTACATTTTGGGGGGAAATGTTCTCATCCAAGTTATATAAGTTCATGGAGCTTACTTTTTGAGCAAAAGCAAGATGGCCCTCTGTTAGTATAGGGGCAGTGTTCACCTTCCCAATGAGCTCCACCACTGCTTATGCCATGAACTCTGCCCAAACTTAGAGCTTAACATAATTCATTGATTTTCTGGACTTTCTGGGGTGGCTGAATGGTCCAGTTGATGTGAACTGACCTTATCCTTGAGTCTGCAGTTCTCTGACTTGTTGGCTAAGAGGCCTCTAGTCTAGGGATGACCTTTGTTCATGCCAGTTCCCCTATCAATGTTATCCCCCACCCTGTTTCCAAAGCAGGCTAGCTCAGGTGTGTTCTCAGGGCAGCAGTCTGTGCCTGCGAAAGAGGAATGAGTGAGCAAGAAGCAAGCAGCTACATACCCACCTTTTGAGCTTCTGCTTTTTCTTGTTAGCTGTTGTCTGATAGAAAGGAAAGTACCACCAAGGGGCCCAGAGACAGCGTGGGAAGGCTTCTACAGGGGATGCCAGGAAGACTGGAAAGGCTGAGGTTATTCAATTCAGTCAACACAGCATGCCTACCCCGATGTAAAGGGGGCGTGCAGGCAACAGAAGAAGGCCACTTTCTGGCACTTCCTCGCAATACTGGCAAGCGGGACCCTGAAAGTGCAGTTCAAGGTTAAGTTAAAACATGGAAATCTGAATCCAAATTGGTTGGGTAAACAAAAGGTCAAGGGCAAAAAATCTAGATATGACTCTATGAAGACCAACCAAAGAAACAAAATCCTGGAATGAAATCTGAGGTGCAGCAGCAAAAG
>JAJIBD010004515.1:0-39483 GCA_021461705.1 Cryptotis parvus | reverse complement strand
ATCCTGAGTTCTTCGTCCAGAAAAAGAAATCTATTTAATGATCCGCCCACCCACTCACCTTTGCTCCCTTCAAACATCTTTCCTCACTGACATAGATAATGTTTGTAACATGTTCTAAAAATTATGTATTGATCACTATTTATTTTGAAAGGCTATGCTATATGTGTATTATCTATGTCAATACATATTAGTGCAAACATAAGAAAACTTTGTAAACAGATTCACTAACTCAGGGGCCACTCAGCCATGCATGCTTAGTGAATTTCACAAGATGCAAAGCAATGAACTAGAACTTGGCTCTCCCAGTTAGCCTAGGCAGATCATGAGGCTCCTAGTGGAGGACAGTGGCCTTGGGGAGGTCCCATCACCTCTGGAGGAGCCCCCATGAAGCAGTCAATGAGATTCCACTACCACATTAGCTGCCATTTTCACTGTCCTGGATGCTGACCAAGGCGGAGGCCCCTACGTGAGTGAAGGGTATAGAGAGCAGATATATAGAAACCCTGCAGGTAAAAGTAAATTGGAGGGCGGTAGATGGGGACATTGGTGATGGGAGATGGTCGGGTAGAAGATGGTGGTTGGAACACTGTAGAACCAAAACTTGGAGCGAGCATCTTGCAATTGTATGTCTAAAAGTTGTGTAATAAAATGATAAAAAAGTATTCACTGGAAAAAAAGAAATGCGAAGCATCTACAAAACAAAAATGTTATTTGCAAAAAAAAATTTAATTGTAAATTGTTTAATCATCGTCACCATTTAATTGCATTGATAGGGTCATTATAACCATTTTCCAAATATTCTCCTCACCATTGGTCCCTAAATTATTATAAATTGACCATCAAAAAAAGCAGTGGAATACACATCTAGGTGAGCTCACGCAGCTACTTAATATTTGTAGATTAAAAATGTAAATGTTATTATTATCTCTTCTCTCGAATTAGTAAAGAATGGATGCTTGAATGACATACATCTTCACCATTAAATCTGTAGCAAAGAGAATTGTCAATTACCTATAAATTCATACACTGTAGTAATAAGAAAGCCATGACTAATCATGGAAATCACAAGACATCTTTAATGTATTCTACCAAAGAACTAAAGTATGAGAGGTGACTCACAATTCATTATCCGGTAGAGATGCAAGTTGGATCAGGAGGTCTCGTCAAAGGTGGAAATGCCATAAACATGTAACCTTTTTGCACAAGATCAGGAGGCTAAGAAAATGGAACAGGTGCCCAATAATTGAATCAAAAGTGCTAATACCAACCTAGAACCGAGACTAAACCAACCTAGAAATACAGAAAAAAAAGATACACATGACATCCCCATTTTAGATGTATATATGTAATCCACAATGTGGAAGGGGAAGAAAAAAGAGAGGGAAAGAGAAAAAAGAGAAAGTAAACAAGAGACCTGCCATGGAGCGCAGGCTAGGGAGGAGAGTGGAATCGTGACATTAGTGGTGGAGTGGGCAGCAGCCTCTGGAAGCTGTGGTGGAGGGATGGGTGCAAGGAGCACTATGTGACCGAGAACCCAGGGTGGAATATGAACATTTTTGTGAAATTTGTTTAAATCTCAAGGTGGTATAGTAAAATATTTTTATTAGGCAAGAGGCCCAGTTTCAGGTGAATTTGAGTAAGATGCATTTTTGTGACTTCTTTTATGGTAAAGCATAGGGAATGCAGAGTCTTTACTAAAGACAGGTACATAACCGAGCGTCTTTAGTATTTTTTTTTACTAGGAATAATATTTATATGCATGCATGTATGTCTATGCATAATAAGGTGTTGTAATCTTGTTGAATTCCTACAAAATGTAAAAAATGCAGATTAAATTATGCATATTTTACAGGTGGAAAACTAAAGCTCAAGAAAACTCATCTGGTATAACCCAAAAGCCCATTTTTTTCTCTTAGATTTTTATTAGGTACCATGTAGATAGCACAATTAAAGGACGTTTAAGCTTGATCATGCCATACAGTGTTCCAGGAAAGCCCTGAACTCCTCCACCAGAATACGAATCCATCACCCATATCCCAAACATACCCCCACCACCCAAACTCTGCCTGCCTCTACTGCAGGCACATTTTTATTTCTCTGATTATATCTTGGTCTATGTCCCTGTAATTTCTCTCTCTCTCTCTCTCTCTCTCCTCTCTCTCTCTCTCTCTCACTCTGTGCCTGCTTTCGCTGGCGCCATAATGGATAAACAAGTATTATGTCTCTATCTGAATATTTCACAGTGAGTTCAGTTAACCTTAATTACACCTCATTCCCATAACACCTCCAGTTTGTTTCCAAATAGAATGATCGTTGAAGTGTATAAATGAGAAAGATCCTGGGAGGGGACCTGTGTGGTCCTAAAATGGGTTAGAATTCTAAGATTAATGCCCCGGGCGCGCTGCGTACTGTGTGCCTCCACAGCTGAGGATCTGGAGTGTCTGTCTTCCGGCTGTTGTCTGTGGTGACTGGAGCTCAGGGGCCACACCCACCGACCGAGAGTCTGGGGGGAATGGGTGAAGGCACCCCCAAATCTACTCCCAATGGGAGCAGGCGCGGACTGCATAAGTGAGAGAGCTTCTAGGAGCTATATAGGAGGTGACCAAAGGCTGAACAAGCCTCAACTTTTTCCCCAGGAATCTCCCTGGGCTGCTCACCATGAGGCCAAGGAGCACAGCTGTGGGGCCGGGGAGGTCTTCCAGCGCAATTGGCTATTGGGGGTGGCTGTAGCTTGCCAGACCACTTCAACCCGGAATCTGGGGGACGACTGGAGGTGCCAAAGCCTGCCTCCGAGGTCAGCAGGTGTGGCTGCCTGCATCTGAGCGAGCCCTAGGGGAGCTATGTAGGGGCTAGTTTAGGGCCACAAACCCATTTTCTTTTCAACATTAATATGAAAAAGAACTGATCACATTGGAAAAAAAAAACTAGGTGAAGATCTAAGTCATCATCTGAAAGCAACGCATACACAAAATCAGCTGTGCCGCCAAGCTGCAGTATCTGAAAGCAAAAAGATTTTCTTTCATTTTGGGTCAGACCCAGCAATTCTCTGGGATTACTTCTTACTGCACTCGGAAATTATTCCTGGCAGTGTCCCGGGGACCATATAAGATGCTGGGGGATCGAAACTGGGTGAACCCAGGGCTACGGCGGTATGCAAGGCAAACGTTCTCCGCGCCCACAGTTTACTGCTCTGCTTTAAGTCGCATATTTAAAAGATCTTGGGTTTCACCCTTAAGCTGCTGAGTTAAAAACAGCAGAGAAAACCCAATGAAGTACTGCAGTAGAGTACATCAAGCCAGCCAGGACTTAGCAAGACTAAAAATCGGGCAGAGGGATTCAGAGATATTAACAAAATGAGAGCTGCGTGAATTGCAAATAAAGTGATGCACAGGGTGAATAAAGAATTGAAAATAACTAGAAATGATCCAAAATTGTGGGTTATTCTAGAAGCAGAAGAAGAACAAGAAGAAGAAACAATAAGAAGAACAATAGAACAAGAGAAGAAACAAGAACAAGAAGAATCAAAGAACAAAGCAAGAACAAGAAGAGTAAAGAGGAGGAAAAGTAATAAGAAGAATAGTTAAGAGGAGGATGAGAAAGAAGAAGAGAACCATGATCAATCAATTAGACAGGCCGAACAACAAATACTCCACAATGACAAAAGAGCCATTACAGCCTAGTCTCATAAGGTAAACTATCGGGGGAATACCAAGCGGTTCCCGAATGAGTGATCAGGACAGTAGGTTGCATCGGCTACACCGAGGACTTGGAGAACACAGATGGAAACTCACAAGTCCGGGTGCAGTTTCCACAAATGGCTTTTAATAGTACAAAAAGCTCTTCCACAGCTTAACTCGAATATATAATGAACAAACTTTAGCTCAGTGGTCAATCTTAGACCATACAAGAGCCTAAGTCTCCCACCAAAAAGTATAGGTGGAGGATCTCACTTTAGGTGAGTCCTACCCCAGAGTTAGCAGAGCAAAAGGCAAAGCCAAAAGCCCAGTAGCCAAAAGCCATAGGATGTCCAAAAGCTGAAGGCTGAGGAACCAAAAGGCAAAAAGGTGAAGGGCCCAAGTCAGCCCCTTATGGACACCAAAGTGGATCCAACCAGGAAAGGTGGCTTCATGTCAACAAAGAACTCTGACAGAGTGTAGTGCCGCCTTATTGCGGTATAAAATAAAGGTTAAAAGCCAAGGACTATGGAGATTATCTCTTGTGTAAAACACTTTGGAGAGAGAGCAGAGGGCTGATATAAAGTAATAAATCTCAAGTTCATGAGCTTCCATGTATCCTAGATGGTACCTACAAGTTCTTTTCTTGTTATTATCTGCACCAGGGTGATTCTGAGTATCTTGGTTCTCTGATACTGAAAGGGTCACTCTGTACTGCTTTGAAAAACTAGTATGAGTCTTCCTATAGTCTTCCTATAGTCTCAAGTAGTCTCCTGGTAAATTCTAACTGACCCATGCTGGGTGCAGTGAGGTGTAAAGAGGAGCTGTGCACAATCGAGAAACATAGAAGTCTTAGTGATGTTAAGTCAAAGGTATTCAATCAAGGTGACTTCTGTAACTGCCCACACCCTCTAGCAGTGTTTACTAGAAGAGAAGTCTCATGAGAATGAACCTTGACTTAAGTAGATTAAGCTGGGGGTGGGAAAACAACAAAAAACTCCCAGAATAAGCTAAACCTGTCCTCCAACAGTAAAACTACGAGATGCTGTCAATAATGGATGCTACTGGCAGCTTCAATAAATGAACCATTCCCGAAAGGTTTGGAAGAAAAAAAGGTTTTAGAATAGAAATGAAGGAATCTATTTCCTTTTAAAGAGCCATGCTAGCTTGTGAAATTATAAACTAGTCTTTCATATGTTAGAGACTAGACTAACAATGGAAGTAAGGGGGGACAAAATAATCTTTTTTAGGACATATTTCCATTATTACTTAAAACAGTAGATCTTGAAAACACTCTAGTATTACCGAAATTACCCAAATGCATAAAAACATCAGAGCTAATAAACTGGACATATTTATCATACTCAATGAGTACACAATTCCATCCTCCAATGCTATAGCAATTTTCACCCTCTCGATTACTCAAACATTTGCTTTTAAGCTAACAAAAAAGAAAGAAGAAAGTAAATCTCCTTGAAGGATGTGGAATAAGGCCAGCCCTTTAACAGAAGGACATTCGCTAAAGTGGGTGAAAAGAAGTATACCACATGGTGAAATAACTGACTTCAATCACTTACCAAGTTAACGTTTTAAAAGGAACATAAGTTTTAACATAAAGTCTAAATAACATAGTGTAAAATATAAGGCTCTCTTGGGCCAAAGAGATACTATGGATTGGGAGAATCAACATTGTCAAAATTGTAATACTCCCTGGACCTTTATACAGATTCAATGCAGTCCCTATAAGGATACCCATGACATTCCCTCAAAGAAATTGACCAAACACTCTGAAATTGTATGGAATAATAAACCCTACGAATAGCTAAAGAATTTGAAGGATCCACAGCAAGCCATAGTATTGCGAGCAAGTGAACAACTTCAGGGCATGTCTTCCTTTCATGGCACTCTTGTCTCGTGTAACAGGATTCTTCAATGGACTGACTGTTCATACTTGACCTGTGAGTTATTAATGAATATCATCGTCATTTTTTAATTCAAAACAAATGAACAACTTCATGCATTTTACATACTTCCTAAGTGGTACTTTATTTTATGCTTTATTTTATTTTGGGAAGTAATGTTATTGGTTATTTTTAATTGGACCCTGCAGCAATAGTACAACAATTAATAGGATGCTTTTGCAATGTAATGGGACACTTACATTTGCACACCAACCCTGAGTTCCATCTCCAGCATGCTATATGATCCTCCTAGTCTACCAGAAGTGATCCCTGAGAACAGATCCAGAAGTAAGGCCTGAGTGCTACAGCGTAAGACCCAAAACCAAACCAAACCAAAATAAAATCTTCCATCTTCACTATTAAACTTAAGTGACTAAACCAGAGTTTAAAAATGTTATAACAGGTTGAGGTGTAGAAACCATATCACTGTAAATCTTACCCTGAAACAGGTAGCCTATAAGACGTAAGGGGGTGGCTGGGCATGGACTTTGACTAGATACAAGGACCCTAGCGTAGCCCACAGATAGAGGTAGAGATAGAGAAAGAGAGACAGAGACAGAGAGGAGGGATGCTGGCTTTTTCTCCATCTTTGCCAGCCCCTAGATGTATGCTTTCTCCTCCATTCTCTCAGAACAAGGGCTCCTGGGACTTACCGCTCTCTCTCCACGGACTTCCAGGTCAGGTAGGGCTGCATCTGCCAGCTCAGAGCTCAGTACAGGCAGCACCTCAGGATCAGGCAGGGGCAGAATCCAGGCTAGGCTCACATCTCAGGTAACTGAGGTATACACTGGGCTTGGACTCCCAGGAAGGATAAAGTGCGGAACCCAGGACTCACCCATGCACACAGGGCCATGCCATAGAGTAGGAAACCTGGGACTGGGCAACAGGAACTGTTGAGTTATAGCTGAGATTCCAGCAAAGGTGCAGAGCAGAGGGATCTGGCCCACACGAGCGGTCATGGCCATCTCTGGGAAAGCATAAGAGATAGAAAGAGCAGTGCAAGAACAGGACCAGTGACATCATTCACCGGAGGTGAGTATATGGTATGGGACAGGACAGGGAAGTTGTATACAGGGGCAGGGGCAGTGTTAGGAACTGGACCAGGTTATCACTCATGGATAATAGAAAGGCCTAGACTTCTGGAGAGGGACCTGGAACCATCTGTTTAATAAACTAACTTTTCTTCTTCCAAGTTTTGTAGGCAAAGCTTTATACAAATCATAAGCAAAAGGAACATCCACTTTCACATTAATAAAAATCCTTGGTATATAATAAATTTGCTATGGCTGGAGATATAGTACATAAAGTTGGTAAGGAAAGTTGTGCTTTTGCATATGTTCAACCCATATTTGATCTCTGGCAATGTATCTGATCCCCTAAGCAATACCAGCATTGATACCTGAATGCAGAGCCAAAAGTAAAACCTGAGCACCAACAGGTGGCTAATAGAGGTAGAAAAAATTGTAAATATGGAGTCTGTTCCATACAATTCAAAAGCATATGAGATGAGATCATTAAAGTTCTATCATGCGTCTACTCACTACACACATTTGGTAAGATTGTAGAGAATACCTGCTGATTTTCTCTGAAGTTGTGTAACTGGAATGCAACACCCCAAATAACTAGTACTTTAAGGTAAGGTTCAAAAAGGAGCAATATAAGCTCATTAAAAAAGTGAAAAAACTTTATGATGAACCTGAATTCACCTTGAGAAAAGACCCTGTGAGATGAGTTAGCATAGTTGCTAAAGGAACATCAATTGTTTACCAAAAAGGATTGGTGGTCAGAAGGAACTAGACTCAAAAAAGAGTTGATGGTCAGAAAGAACTAGACTCAAAAAGCAGACTGGTCTCATGTTTTCAATTGTACAGAAAGAACAAGAAGTTAATAATGAAAGCCTGTCAATCTTATCTGCAATATCCAGGCAATGCCACACATAATTATATAGTACATATGACAGAGTGACTCTTCACTAAGAAAACAAACACTGAACAAATGCAAATAAATGGTCTGGCTTAAATGTATTCTAAGGAACATGCTAAAATGATTTGGAAAACAAGGTGACATATACAAACAAAAGAAATATATATGTATTTCTAAGTCTTTGCACTCATAAGTCGAAAGAAGTTTGCCTAATGAAATTCTAACAGTTTGCAGAAATAGTCTTTATTTTTCAACTTTTATCTCCTCACATTATATTTTTTTGGATATTTGAAAATCTAATCAAGAACATCATTTGTGGGTACAACTTAGGGGGGGAAATCAAGATAATGATTTCATGTTGCAGCTACATTAAACTATTTTAACTCATAGGAAGACATTGTCCCACAGAGCACTTTTTGTCTTTGGCAAAGAGATTATGGAATGGATAAAAGGGGTCTACAAAGTTTATGCTCAGCTGTGCTTGGTTCTCCAGTGCTAAAAAAGTTCCAAGTTTTGAACTAGAGTTCTTTGACCACTGAGACTTCTCCCAGTTGCCAGAACCCTCTATATTTGAAGGGAGAATCGGTGCACAGCAGCCCGACTTGAGGAAATGAAATAGCACAGGGGTTTGTTTTCGGCATATCTGGGCCTATGTACTTATTGGCATTTTCTTCCAGGACTCTTGATCTTGGCCTCCGTTCAGTCTTAGGATGAAAGCTTTAGAGGAGATTCTCTAAGCCTATCACCCCAGCAGGGGCTTCCTCTCCCATGGGGACACTGCAGTCTTCTCCTCTGGTAAGCACAATTTCCCTAGTAGCTGTTCTGCTCCCAAAAGTCTTTCTCCCAAGTGAGAAAGAACTCAGTAGAAATTTTTTATCTCTTCTTGCTTATTGTAAACTCTGCCCTTCAGCCTTCAGCAAAATATTCACGAAAGTTTTCTTTCTCCCATCTTTTACTGATTTAAGGGAGCCCATGAGCTATGCACCCACGAATAAAAGAAGCCAATAGATGTTCTTTACTGTTACAGAAGATAGCCATGTTCCTCTAGAATTATCTAATAAAATGGAGTATTATCTTGCAATAGGAATACATGTTGTTCTCATTTATAGGGTCTTCATTTTTAGTTGTTTAGAAATATGATCTTCGAAATTCCTTTATTCAAGGATTTTGTTCTGTTTTGTTTGGGGGCATACCTGCCAATGCTCAGGGGTTGCTCCTGGCTCTGCATTCAGGAATCACTCTTGTTAGCAATCAGGGGGACCCTATGGGATACCAAGGATTGAACCAAGCTGATTGTGTGCAAAAGCAAATGCCCTACCCCATTGTACTATTGCTCCAGCCCCTGTTCAAAGATTATTAATTCCCTCTTGTCCTGCTTTAATTTTAAAGGATTCTCTCCCTCACATAAAGGTACATGACTTTATCTGAGCCCATCAGAGTGCATTCAGCGAAGTGGATTTTCTAAGACCCCACATGCTTTCCCCAGTTGAGAAGCAGAAGTATTTGTAAATCATGCCAAATACCCAAATTCCTTTCCTATAGCCTACAATTACGTTCTTAGAAATGCTAATGCACAATCCAACCACAAAACTATTTGGCTCTCAAATTATTTTGTATCAGCTAAGTTTTTATCTGACCACCATTTATTAGCAAAACTGATAGCTAATTTGGACATAAAAGCAACAAGCCTGCAGATGACAAAGATATCAGGCCAAATGCTTATTGTCCCATTGCTGACAATAATGTACTGATGAAAGTAACAATATTGCTCACCTTCTCCCCCCAAACATTTATTTACAGATTGGTTTTGAAAATAAATAACTGGTACCAGATACATGCCAGGGTTGGAGAGCAGGGAAAAAGCAGATAATTTAGGTTGATGCAGTCTTTTTCTCTTTCCTTTCACCACAGTCTCGGGCTCTGCCAATTTTATTGCTCCCTAAAGCCAGAAAGTGCACAGGAGCTTGAGTGGTGCAGCCAGATAAATGCTGAGCTGGCTTCTTCATACTGGGGAGAGCTGAGACCTGTTATCTGACATAGCTCACACCTCTCCTTCCCGCCTCCCCCTATTTCCCCAGGGGGTACCATTGACCACTTTAAATTGTTCTAAGTGGTGCTGTGGTTTTGGTTTCAAGACAAGCATCAACCCTAGACACAAACAAGTCATCGGTGATTTCCCCTATGAACGTTGGTGGCCTGGAAAGCTGTCCAGAGGTTTCTCCATGACTGTGTGGCCCCACTCTGTCAAGTGTCCTTATAAGTTCCCAGGGAGGGCTGCAGTCCCCTGGTAAATACATGTTTCAAACTGGTGGTGGGGAGACAAAAGGCTTCCTCATCTGGTGATTTCTTCAACAAGAAAAACTGAAAAGCAACTTGGAGCAGGAGGAGGGAACAACTGTGGTGGAGTGGATGTAGCGCATTGTCATAATAACTGTGCTACTCTGAGTACAGAAACTTTTCCTTGAGTTGTGCTCTGCCATCTGACACAGTGGCTTGGCTGTCAGCAGTGCCAGCAGCATAGCTTTCTGTGGCATCATCTGTTGCAAAGAAGGAAAAGGGGGTTTGTGTTTTTTATAATGTAAATACAATTTCAGTTGCCCAGAGAATAAGACAATGCACCCAAGTGTTCTGGTCACAGCAAGAATCTACATAAAGCACATTAGTGAAAAAAATTCCCCTCTGGGAAGGACAATGATGAATAAGCAAACTGTTGTACACTTTGAACATGGAAATATTCACTTTCTACTTCTTCAACTAAATTATCAAATCTTTCCCATATTACACTATATTTTTTCCATCTGCCAACAGTTTTGCATCCTTCACTCCAGAATCACTTGGGCATCACCAAGGAATGTGTTCAGTGGACCTCTTGGACCTCTGAGATCAGACCCTGTGGAGCTCTAATTACTCCAAATATTGTGAATATGAATATTTCCTGAATATGAAGGTGTCCTAGAGCATAGTTTTGCCTCCTGGGTGACTGACTCCAGAGGCAAGGAATGGAGAAAGGAAATATAGATGAGCCAAAAAATTGTCAATATACTAGAAAAATAGAATGTTTACATTATAGACAATCTGATGCATGAAGGTCAAAAATGAGGGAAGAAAGACAACTCTCTTCTTCCCAGAATATATCACCTCACCAACCTCTATCCCACACAAGCACTGAGAAATCTATAGTGCGAGCACTAACTTTAATGGAAAATTAATGCTGGCCAGATGTTCCCTTCTCTTGTCTCTACTAAGCCTATACCTTGAGGTATTTTTCTTACTGAGTAAGAAAATTCACATTTGAATCAATTTTGTTTCTCCTTGTGTATGAAGTTATACACAAATATTAGAAAGTTTATGTAGTGTCATACTTGGGTGTGCAACTTAGAAGACCAGACTTCTGGCATCAGATAAGAGAATCTATTCCCTGAGGACTGCTGGCCTCAGAAAATCAGATAGGTGTAGACTCCCTGAGACATTTGGGGTCCACAGCTGAGCTGCAATCCTCGCAAGTTCCTCATATAGTTCTTGTAGCAGTCAGGGCCATGCGGCTCTGACTACTTCTGTGCTATAAGTAGCCAGAATTATCCTTTTGTGCTGTATCACATCGGGAACTAAAACTCCTTGACAAACCAAAAATTTCTGTCTATACCTGGCATTAAAGAATCCTCTTTGGACTTCTGCTAAATTCTCAATTCTGCTCAAAAATCAAAGCCCAGACTGTCTCTGCTCTTGCTTCCCCAAATATATTCAGAACATTTTATTATTCTATTAAGAGTTGACCTCCATGGGAAGTCGAGAAATAGCCCCCTCACCAACCTCATCCCAGACCCAATATCCTTCTCCCTTCCCTAAAAATCCAAGGTCTGGAAAGATGAATTGTTTTTCTTTATTAGGTTCTCCCAAACCTAATTTTCTTGACTTTTCTATTCTGATGCTAAGCACTTTGCTCATAAACATCCTACACAAGAACTTTAAAAGTAAAATTCAGGACCCCTTAGAGATCAGGAACACGACAAGGTTGCCCCCTCTCTCACCTCTTTTATTCAATATAGTACTGGAGGTACTCGCCACAGCAATCAGAGAAGAAAAAGGACATTAAGGGCACCCAGATAGGCAAGGAAGAAATCAAGCTATCATTATTTGCAGATGACATGATATTATACCTAGAGAACCCTAAACTCTCGACCCAAAAAACTCTTAGAAACAATAGATAGGTATAGTAGAGTGGCAGGGTACAAAATCAATACCCAAAAGTCGGTGGCTTTCCTATACACAAATAACGAAAGAGAAGAAAGGGATATTAAGAAATCGATTCCATTCACAATTGTGCCACAGAAAATCAAATACCTAGGAATCAGCTTAACCAAGTGTGTAAAGGACCTATACAAAGAGAACTACAAGACACTGCTTCAAGAAATAAAAGAGGACACGAGGAAATGGAAACACATTCCCTGCTCATGGATGGGGGGAAAATTAACATTGTCAAGATGGTAATACTCCTAGAGCTTTGTACAGATTCAATGCGGTTCCTATAAGGATTCCCATGACATTCTTTAAAGAAATTGACCAAACACTTCCTGAAATTCGTATGGAATAATAAGCCCCACGGATAGCTAAAGCAATCCTTGGGAAGAAAGAAGATGGGAGGCATCACCTTTCCCAACCTCAAACTGTACTACAAAGCAGCAGTAATTAAAACAGCGTGGTACTGGAATAAAACAGACCGGTGGACCTATGGAATAGAGTTGAGTATCCTGACACCCACCCAAAGACATGATCAGTTAATCTTTGATAAAGGTGCAAAGAGTCCAGACTGGAGTAAGGAAAGCCTCTTCAACAAGTGGTGCTGGGAAAACTGGACAGCTACATGTAAAAAATGAATTTGGACCTGTGTCTAACACCTTGCACAAAAATCAGTTCAAAATGGATTAAAGATCTCAATGTCAGACCTGAATCCATAAAATACGCTTGAAGAAAATATAGGAAAAACCCTCCACGACATCGATGCTAAAGGACATCTTCAAAGGTGAAACACCATTAACAAAGCAACTAGAAGAAAATATAAATATGTGGGACTACATGAAACTGAAGAGCTTCTGCACCTCGAAAAGAAACAGTGACCAAGATAGAAAGACAGTCGACAGAATGGGAAAGAACATTCACCCAATACCCATCTGATAAGGGGTTAATATCCAGGGATATATCAGGCACTGGTAGAACTATACAAGAAAAAACAGCCAACCCCATTAGAAAATGGGGAGAGGAGATGAACAGAAACTTTGACAAGGAAGAAATCCGAATGGCCAAAAGGCATATGAAAAAAATGCTCATCATCACTAATCATCAGAGAGATTGCAAATCAAAACAACAATGAGATATCACCTCACACCACAGAGAATGGCCCATATCCAAAAGGGTAAAAGCAACAAGTGCTGGCGTGGATGTGGGGAAAAGGGGACTCCCATACACTGTTGGTGGGAATGTCGACTTGTACAACCTTTCTGGAAAACAATATGGACATTCCTCCAAAGACTAGAAATTGAGCTCCCCTTTGACCCAGCCATACCGCCTCCTGGGAATATACCCTGGGAAAGCCAAAAAACGCAGCGGAAACACAATCCGCACTTTTATTTTCATAGCAGCACTGTTCACAATAGCCAAAAACCTGGAAACAACCAGTATGCCCGAGAACTGAGGGACTGGATAAAGAAACTTTGGTACATCTACACAATGGAATACTATGCAGCTGTCAGAAAAAATGAAGTTATGAAATTTTGCTATAAATGGATGGATATGGAAAGAATCATGTTGAGTGAAATTAGTCAGAAGGAAAGAGAGAGAGCATAGAATGACTGCATTTATTTGCATGACATAAATATACTAGGTGATCTTACCAAAAAGTGGAAATTACCGCTAAGCGTGTGGGAGTCAGAGGTTGGTTTTAGATAGAGAAAGGAACATGAGTGAATAAATGTCTAAAAGTTCTGATACTAACATAGAACTGAGCATTAAATACAGAGCAAAAAAAATGCAAAGTCATGGCTTCTAAGTGTATCGTAGTGCAACCCACAAATGTGTGGGAGAAGGAGGAGAGAGAGAGGGAGAGGAGAGGAGATAAAGAACCCGCCATTTAGGCGGGATGTGGGGGGGAGGGAATTGGGGACATGGGTGGTGGCTGAGGGGCACTGGTGGAGGCGGGTGCTGGAACACTATGTGACCGAAACCCCCAAGCGTGAACAACGTTGTAATTGTATATCTCACGGTGGTATAATAAAATGTTAAATACAAAAAAATGAGTAATCCAATTAAAAAGAATAAAAATACATAAGTTGTGGTATATTTAAAAAAAAAGTAAAATTCAGGAAAGTTGAATTTATTACTGGGAGAGGAAGGATGGGATCACAGAAAGGTAGCCAATAATCCTAAATATTTCACTTAAAAAAAAGGGCAGTCAGTAAAACACAATCCTAAACATATAGAACCTAATGATGGGACCATTAGAATATTTAAAACAACTAAGAGACCTGAAAGAAGATACTGCAGCAACACAATAGTATTAAGAAACTTTAACCCTTCTCTTTCATTGCTGGATAGAATGATCAGGTAAAAAATTCAATAAGGAAACACTAGCCTTTAAGGAAAAAAAAAACACAAAAGATGGAGTGTAGCAGACATATATAGAGGCTCCCTGTCTGTTGGAGGACAGGTTTAGCTAACCTGGGAGCTTTGTTGTTTTGCCCACTCCCAGCTTAATCTATTTAAGCCAAGGTTCATTCTAATGAGACCTCTCTTCTATGTAAACACTGCTAGAGGGTGTGGCAGTTACAGAAGTCACCTTGACTGAATAACTTCTGACTTATACATCTACTAAGACTTCCTATGTTTTCTAGATTGGGCACAGCTCCTCTTTATACCCACTGCACCCAGTGTGGGACAGTTAGAATTTACCAGGAGACTACCATCCTGGCTACATTGAGACTATAGGAAGACTATAGGAAGGATCATACTAGTTTGCTCTAAGCAGGCGAGTGTGACCCTTTCAGTACACAAGAACAAGATACTCAGAATCACCCTTGTGCAGATAATAATAAGGGACCTTGTGGGTACCATCAAGATTACATGAAGCTCATGAAATTAAGATGTATTACTTTATACCAGCCCTCTCTCTCCAGTGTTTTAGATAAGAGATAATCTTGGTAGAAAGGATTAGTCCTTGGCATAACCTTTGTTTATACCTGCAATAGGGTGTGGCACAACACTCTGTTTAGAGTTCTTTGTTGACATGACCCTCCCGATTGGATTACTTTGGTGTATATAAGGGGACTGACTTGAGGCCCCTTCACCTTTTGGGCCTTTTGCTTCGGCTTTTGGCTCCTGTGGCTTTTGGCCCTCAGCCTTGCAGCTTTTGGTTTTTTGCTCTTTTGCCTTTTGCTCCATCTTCTGGGTAGGGTTCAGCTCGGGTGAGAGGCTCTCTCTTTGGTGGGAGACTTAGGCTCTTTTGTATGGTCTAAGTTCGGACCAGAGCTAAAGTTTGTTCATTATATTGGAGTGCTGTGGAAGAGCTTTTGTACTATTAAAAGCCTTTTTGGAACTGCACCGGACCTGTGAGTTTTCATCTGTTCTCCCGGTGTCGTCAGAGGTAGAAGAGAATCTCTGTCCTGACACTGTTGGGGAACCCGGCGGTGTTCCCGACAGGGACTATTGCTTTATTACTGTAAGTTTCCTGCCAGTTATGATTATGTCCAAAGAAGGACTCTGCTAATGAACATGAGGGGAGTTGGGTTGGGGAGGGTTTGACAGGAAGCACACCAACTGCTATACCAGGAAACCCTGTTTCCTCTTAGGGGGGGCAGCAGCAGCACAGACTGGAGCAAGTCTTCCTTCAGCCAGTCAGACTCAGGGCACAGAGCTGAGCCCTGATGGTGGAGAAGACATTTCAGCCTGGTGGAAGAACTGAAGCATGCTGCTCTCCCCAGCTCTGAGGGTGTTCCTGGCTTCCATGTGGCTAGGTAGGTATGGCCCCTGCGAATGTGCCTCTCCCACGGCCCCGACCACTGGGATACAGCAGTGTCCTGGGGCTACCCTGGGAGGAGGGTGGCAGAGTGCAATATAGAATTTCTTTGTTCCACACCACATCTCTTTGCTTGTTTTCTCCCTCCAGGATCCAGTATCGCCCAGAATGTGAAACAAACTCAGCCTTTCCTGCTGGTGCAGGAGAAGGAGACTGTGACCCTGGACTGCACGTATGACACCAGCTCCTTTAGCTACAGTCTCTTTTGGTACAAGCAGCCTAGCAGTCGGGAAATGGCTTTCCTTATTCGCCAGGACTCCTATAGCAGAGAAAAATGCAAAGGAAGGGCGCTATGCACTGGATTTCCAGAAGACAAGCAAATCTGTCAAACTTGTCATCTCGTCCTCCCAGGTGGACGACTCTGCAGTGTATTTCTGTGCACTGAGTGAGCACACAGTGAGTGGTGTGCCGCAGGGGCTGTACCAGAACCCCAGGGCTCTGCTTGACACATCCCCTGCTGCAGGGATCAAAGCAGAGAGTTGCTGTTGCAGACAGGAAGTGAGTGACAGCACATGGGTAGGGTTAAAGAGACACAGAGAGTCTAAGTGAAGACCTCGCCAGAGAGTTTTTATATCCAACACCCCATGGTCTGGGTGTAGCTTGGAAGCCTCTGTGCACTGCATGCTGTGCTCCTGAATGTCACGGCCTAGGGGCGCTGAGCAATGCTTGGCAGTACAGCTTGGAGGGCCACTGCGTCATCAGGGCTTGTGTTGAGCTGCTTGCTGATTGGATGAGAGCTGCCAGGAGAGCTTTCTGGGCCTCCTGATCATGTTTGTGAAGCTAAACCAAAGCAGAAATACTGCTGCCCTAGGTTCATCGCCATGCGCAGAATTATCCTTCATCTGTACATTCTTCCTCTTGAAACCCTGGTTTGATGATAGGCATAAAGAATCTTGTATAGATTCCCTAGTTACCCAGCCAAATAAAATCTTTGCAATAGGTGATTTGCTTGAGCTATGAAATTTGGTTAGCATATTACTCACAGAAAAAACTTCTCACATAAAAACCTGCTACGTGTGTGAGCTATATTTCAAATATTAAGATCCACTTCAGTGTCTTGTATCTCCTTATTGAGTTCATTTAATGAATGGGAAAAATGACCTATCATGTTTGTGTTTTTAAAAATCAAACTGTCATGAAGCAGATTAATGGGGTAGAAGTATTTGAATTTTGCTGAAATATTTTTGGAGACAGTTTAGTGCGCACCCTCTGGGATTACTTTGGACTTTGCACTCAGGAATCACATAATTCATTCTTGTGGGACCATATGTGGTGTTTGGGATTGAACAAGGGTTGGCTATTTTCAAGGCAAGCACCTTAAGTTACATACAATCTCTATTCCAAGTTTTATTGAATCTTTACACCCATGGGAATTACATGTGGTATAATGTCCTCAAGTTATATCCATGTGATAGCAGCTTGACAGAAATACTTTCTTTTGAGATTGAAAATTATTTCACTGTATGTAACAAAACATGTTCTTATTATTAATGGCTTGGCTCTTCACACGCTACCTGTCTGAATGCAAGGTGCCCTCCCAATGGAAAACCACCAGGACAGTTCTACTATTCAAGAAGGGAGACATTCACGACATTGTCAACTATCGCCCCATCTGCCCATTTTCCGTCATCTGCAAGCTGTTCACTCGAAACATCCTGAACTAGATGAAGGACAACCATGCGAGCAAGCTGTCTTCTGGAAAGGATTCAGCACAATTGACCATAACCAAGCTCATTGAGGTTTGTAGAGTTCAAGATGCCGCTCTGTCTCACATTCATTGATTTAAAGAAAGTCTTTGATTCTGTGGAGACTGAAGCGGTCATTGAAGCCCTACCCAAACAGGGTGTTCAAACCCAATACATCAAGATCCTACGTGAGCTGTGTTACAGATTCACCACCAGGATCTCACCATTCTACAAGGAAGTGATCATCGATGTCAAAAGAGGGGTTTGGCAGGGTGATACCATTTCACCAAAACTCTTCAGCACCACCCTCGAGAACATCATGTGACAATTAGAATGGGAAGGAATGGGAGTGAAGATAGATGGTCGGCAACTACACCACCTCCGCTTTGCTGATGACATCGTTCTAATAACACCAAACATTAGCCAAGCGGCACAAATGCTGGCTGGCTTCGACAGAGAATGTGGAAAGATAGGTCTACAGCACTATCTCAACCAAACTATGTTTATGAGAAATGAACTAGTTCCCGAGGCCCCATTCATACTCAATGGAACAGACATCTCTGAAGGCAGCAGTTATGTGTATGTAGTTATGAGACTCACAGACACGGGCAGAGCTGCTACTGGCTTTCCCTGTTCCCAGCCACTCATGAGGCGCCCGGGAGGGATGGCAGGTTCTAGCCCTGGCCCACCACCCCAGCAGAGCCTCACAACAAGCCAGATGATCCCCCCACTCCATGAGGGCCTCCATTTTCCACATCTGGACTTCCCCTCGTCAGCACTTCACCCAGTAGACCAGCGGCTGTGTGGTTCATCAACAAATGCTGGATTTTGAGATGACTACAAGAGTATGCTACCCGCATGGCAGAACCTGGCAAGCTACCCGTGTCATATTTGATATGCCAAATACCAGTAACTATTATAGACCTCATTCCCATGACCTGATGGAATGGTTTGAGGCTCTTTATGTTCCTGGAGCAAGCAGGTGTCCTTGGGCTCTACTTGCATGAGACAGGACATATGGAGATGTTACTGGTGCCCACTCGAAAGCAAATCGATGATGAACGGGAAGACAGTGATACAGAGACAGTGATGTGTATGTAGGTCAAGAAGTCAACATGATGAACAACCTGAAACCTGAGCTGCGCAGGAGGAAAAGAGTGGCATGAAATGCCTTCCAAAGCAAGGACAAAGAACCTCTGACTCTGGGCACAATCTTCGACTCAAGGTTCTCCCTGCATTAACATATGCCTCAGAGACCTGGGCCCTAGGAAAGCAGGATGAGAATGCTATTTGGGTCTCCCAAAGAGGAATTGAAAGAGCTATGCTTGGAATATCATGCCACACTCAGGAGAGAGAAGGAATCCGGAGTTTGGAACCTACTTCGCTATTCCAGAATCAGGGACGCTGTCTCGTTTGCCAAGGCATCGAAAATCAGATGGGCTGGACATGTAATGCGATTTGGAGACGACTGCTGGACTAGAGCCGTTACTGATTGGATCCCGGGATGTCAAAAGATCACGTGGCTGCCCACCTACAAGATGGTCAGACTTCTTCGTCAAGACCCTGAACGAACGGTTTGAGGCTCTTCATATTCCTGAAGCAACCAGATGGCATTGGGCTACATTGGCATGTCATAGGGTCAAATGGAGATATACTGGTGCCCTTTCGAGCAAATCAATGAATAACGGGCTTCAAATAATCAAGTGATTATTACTGGTCATGGGACCAACTAGTGATGCTCAGGGCTTATTCCCACTCTGTGCTCAGGATCACTCCTGGAAGGCTCTGGGGTTTGGGGATGGAAGCTGGGTCAGCTGCCAGTGCACAGCAGGTGCCTCCTACTGTACTATTGCTCCAGCCTCCATATGTGCTCAATAAATTGTTTGTTGGTGAATTCTGAAGTGCTTCCATCCTTTTACCATTTTGAATAATGTTGTTTTGAACATATTCTGATAGGGATCTATCAATATACTGCATAGTTAGGTTATTCCAATTCTGGTAATTCATAATTACTACATATTGATCATTCTATCTATATATTACTATTTTTTTTTTTGCTTTTTGGGTCACACCTTGTGATGCTCAGGAATTTCTCCTGGTGTTGCTCAGGGGACCATATGGGATGCCAAAGTTTGGACCTTGGTTGGCCATGTGCAATTTAAATGCCGTACCTGCTGAACTATTACTCCCGCCCCAACAATCCATATAGTTTTAAGGAACTATCGTACTGTTTTCTACACTACTACAAATTTATGCTTCACTGACAAAACAAGTCTCCAATCTCTCCATATTTTTGTCATTTCTTCTGATGGGATGGGACAGGCTGAGTGAGGAGTAAGTCTGTTTGCTGTGTAGGCATGTGTTAGTAGGGCATTGAGTCGGCATGGTGGGGCTTGCATTGCTTGGTCTTTCTGTTCTTTGTAGTAGAAAGTTTTTATTAGTACTCTAAATGCTAACCCCTTACAGGTATCTAATTTGAAAGTATTGCACACAATTCTGTAAGTTAGAAAATTCAAAATTTCACTGTGTTGCGTGTTTCCTTTATGTAGAGAATTTTAACATTTTGATGTAGTAAAATTTATCTGTTCTTTTCTATCCTTTCTTTAAATTTTTTGTGGTGTGGGAATAGAACCCAGGGCCTCAACTACACACAGCAGTACTCTACCACTGCGCCATTTCTTTAGCCTTCCCATTTCTTTTTACTTTGTTTTATCTGTGTTTGATGTCATAACTCTGGGACTACCTTAAATCCAACATTATAACGACATCAGAAAGACCTCCATATTTTCTTCGAGTAGTTTTTGTTTTTATATTTGTTTTTAGTCTCTTTGCTTTTTGACTTAACCATTTTGCTTATGGCATATAATAAGGGTCGATCTTCATTTGTTTGATGCTGTTTTTCTGTTTTTCCAATAGGTGTTTTTGAGGAAGTGTGTTTTCACCACAAAATAATCTTGTACACTTGTTGAAATTTTATCTGACCAAGCCATGATGTAAAGATTTATCTGAGCGCCCCATTCAATTCCATTAGCCTATATATCTGTCTTTATGTTAGTATTCTACAAGGGTTTCACTTCTGGTTTGTAATAAATTTTGCGGTCAAGAAGAATGAGGCCTTCATTTATTCTTTATTTTCTATTTTTCCTATTTGGACTTAGACCCATAAAATGTTGTGTTTTGTTTTATTTCTGCAAAACACCTCTGGGATTTTAATAGAGAATGCATTGAATATGGTTATCACTTTCATCAGTTCTGTGCCATGTAATTTTGTTTCAGTCTATGACTAAGCTAATGTACTGTGAGCTCTTATATACAGTCTGTGTGCAGGCAGTAAGCAATACTATCTAGGTAGTATCATTGTACCACCTTCTAGCACTAAACTGAAAATGTCTACTCACTTATTTCTGCATGTATGCTCCATAGTAAGCAATGCATAATTATATTACAATATAAGTAAAGAAAGAATCTTCCCAGTATTTGGCTTTTTGTAAAACAGTACTGGCAGCACTGTTTATAGTTTTCAGTGTAGTCTAAACCTACATAATAATGTTTAGTCAATGATAGCTCACATATATGATGGTTACTTCCACAATGTTGTCATAGCTGTTGTCGTCATGTAGTGCTTTATGCCTGTAGCAGTCTCATATTTCAGATTTGTCCTGTCTAATTTTATTACTTATGCTTGATTTAATCTTGTGTTCTTCCATTAACCAACATAAATGTATGAGCTCTTCCAACAATGTGTGTAATCAGCTTGTTGACTAATAGACCTAGAAACAAAATTAAAATTAATAAAGAATGACACAAGTAAAATCAGTGATGATTACTACTTCTATTAAGACATGGTCAACTACACCGTAGTTATGAGCTTGGTAACCTAGGAAAAGTGAGGGAAGCTGTGAAAAAGCTGATTCAGTGAACACAAAGAGATTAACAAAATATTATAACACATATATAAGACATGAAGAAACTTATAAAGGCCTGACTGATACCTGACATAGTTGAACCTCTCTCAGTACCTTCATGATTGCAACCAAAGGAAAAATCTATACTGAAAAATAATATTAGCTATGGACGGTAGAATTATCCGAGTCACTCTTTCTTACATAATGTCAATATGAGCTCTATGTCTGCAAGTACTCATGTAAAAGCCACTCAAGAAAACAAAGAAGGAGAAAAGAAAAATGGAAATCTCCACAGGAGCTGAATGTGGAGGAAAATCACTTTGCAGAGCAAATCTTCAACAGAGATGAAATCTTACTAACGTGATTGTGTGCTTGTGTCGGGAGTGGGTGGGTACACAGGTCTTCTGTACTTCACCAGTGAGCTACATCACAGTCCCAAACCTTCTTCATCTGGAAAATAGCCTTGGAAGGTTTTTCATTCACAAAGAGAATGCCAGACTTCCAGGCTTTTAAGGGTAGGGGCAATAATCTTGTTTGGGGGCCAGTGTTGCAGGCTAAAACTCAGTGATTTGGCACAGTCAGAAAGCCTTGCATCATCAATAAACTGTGTGGTCCTGAGGTTTAAGAGATTGTGGGTGACTGAGCTTCTGTCGCAAGATTTCCCTACTGAATTACAATGCCAGTGACATGCAGAAGTGGTTTTTGGAGAATCATCTCTTTCAAGATGGAATTGATTACTTGCAAGCTTCCCCGACACTTACTTTTATTGTTTATCTCCATCCCAATATCAAAGTGGTATTTCTCACTCCAAACACCCCTTCTTTGGTCCAACAGTGATTAAGAGACAGTCTGTTTATGACTTCAGAGGCAGTTTGTACGACTTGACGCCAAAGAATTAGAAGTTGGAAAAGTCAGTAAAGCTATGGCTGGGATTGCAGCCTTCTCAGTCCTGGGTGTTGGTGATGACAGAGCTGATGAACGTGTAGGAGCAGTTCCTGAGGAACTGACCAGTGAGGCATTGGGGGACTGGAACAGGAATACGGAGCTGAGTAAGAGGTGAGAGAAAAGATAATGTGGAGAAAAAAAAAAGAAGAATTCACAGTACAAGATTTTGTAGATATCACCAGTTTTGGAAAATGTGAAACATAACCACTCAATAGAAATAATTTCATTAGCACAGAGTATTATTAAGGCTAGTCATCTTTTTATAAGCAGACCTGTAAGCTTATGAAGAGAAGCAAACCATCTATCTTCCTTGGACAGACTTCTGAAGAGAGCAACACCTCCTCCAGATGCACCTCAGGGAGGCCCTTAGGGATGTATCTGAGACTAACTCAAGCTGCTTACTGCCCAGACGCCTTGCAGGGGTATGAGAAGTGAGGATGGGAGACTGTGATATTTATGACCTGACCTTGTGTAGGCTTAGGCCATTATGTCTGTGTGCTTCCTTTTCAGTTTTAACAAAAATGTTAAAACATTTAAAAATAAGTCCTAAAAATTAAATAAAAGCATATTTATATATGCATATATCCATGATATATATGATATATTTATATATGCACATATTTATATGATGATATAAAACGTTTAATGTTTTAAGCTATTTTTTTAAAAGTTAAAAATAGCTTATGAAACAAAATGTTTTAGTAATTTTATATCAAGGAGACAGCTTGAGAGATTGAGAACTGCTCCCTTTTGTCACCTTGGATAATCCTGATATGGTTCAGGCATGCAGATAAATCCTAATCCCCATTGACCAGATATGGTCACGTGGAGGCCACTGGGGAGTGCCAGGTGTCTTCAGAACGAGTGCAGTGACTGGGGACTGGCCGCGTTGCTCTCTTCACCTGTAGTAGGCATTAATTGTACCTATACACTCACCTGCACAGCAGAGCCTGGCAAGATACCTGTGTTGTAATTGAAATGCCAAATACCAGTAACAATTATAGATCTCATTCCCATGACCTGATGGAATGGTTTGAGGCTTTTTATGTTTCTGGAGCAAGCAGGTGCCCTTGGGCTACACTAGCATGTGACAGGATGTGTGGAGATGTTTCTGGTGTCCGCTAGAGCAAATCGATGATCAACGGGAAGACAAGTGATATATCAATTTATTACTGAAGAACTATACAGTTAAAATAAGTTCCGCTGAGTGGATAGTGTAGGGTAATTTCTCAGTCCTTCATAGTCACTCACCGTTTCGCACCCGCCCATGCAGATCCATTTCTAAGCCTGATAGCAAAATTTATTAGTAATTTATATAGTTGTGTCACTTTTGTCTTTTGTTGTATATTTTATTATGCCTTTCTTGTATTTAGATGCCTGATATAGAAATATTATTTTGTAATTGCCGACAGTATTTAGTAATATGCTGTAGAGATTTTATTCTAGGGCTGGAAGAATAGGATTAAGGTTAAAGCACATTCGTTGGAAGCATTGAAATGAATTTTCTCGTCCAATTCTTACTCATCTTAGAGAATCATCTGTTAGGACTCAGCATGTTCAATTATGCGTTTTCTCCTGGCTACAAACAATATTTTTCACTTCTTAATATTTAAAAATTTAGAAATATTTAATTATTAAAATGCTAATTTTTCTCAGAATAAGGTTCTATTATAGATATAGCATTCATCATAATTAATTCAATTTAGATCTTAGGAAGTACTGCATTTTTAGTAGAAGTGATTCCTCAAAGGCTAATAATTTTTTTA
The DNA here is from genome assembly GCA_021461705.1 of Cryptotis parvus. Taxonomy (NCBI): domain Eukaryota; kingdom Metazoa; phylum Chordata; class Mammalia; order Eulipotyphla; family Soricidae; genus Cryptotis; species Cryptotis parvus. Next base: position 15,559 of record JAJIBD010004515.1, on the reverse strand, counting down.
AGTATTTTATTATACCACCGTGAGATATACAAATAAAAAGATATACAATTAAAAAGTTCATGTTTGGGTTTTGGTCATACAGTGTTCCAGCACCCGTCCCTCCACCAGTGCCCATCTCCCACCACCAACATCCCCGGTTCCCTCCCCCTTCCCCAGCCCACCTCCATGGCAGGTTCTTTATTTCTTTCCCTTTCTCTCTCTTTCCCTTTCCTTCCCTTCCAGACTATGGATTACAGAACATACATTAAAAGGTTATCATGTGTATCCTTTTGCCTCTATTTAATGCTCAGTTCTAGGTTGGAATTAGTACCCTCGACAATTAGGCTAATCATTTTTTATTTCATTTAATATATATTTAGTGGGTATGGACTAAATGTCAACCTCTCCTCTACTTGTTGGACGGAGTGTTGGAAAGTGAAGAATCGGGCTAATTATTTGACTTCATGCTAGTTACTTTGTGTTAAACTCCAAGCCCTTTTCTAAATTTCCACTGGGCTGTTGACTGGATCATAGGTGATACTGTTACACGTGGGGGAGCCAGGCGCACTCGGTAACGTTTGTCAGGAATAATTTATTAGCTTATCCGCGACTGATTTCTGTGCCCAGAGTCTGAACAGGGGAGCAGCCCTGGGAATGTCTTCCCAAACTTTTGATGGACAGGATTCACTCCCACTCCCAAACTAAGCGAGCCAGCAAAGCAGATACAGAAGCCAGAAATAAGCGGTTAGCACAGCAAACTATAGATTAACAAAAAGAACTATTACTAGGACAATAGGGAAACAATTCAGTGATTAATATAGAAACCAACAAAATAAAAAAACCAAAGAGTAAAACTGTGTTAAAACAGACATCAAAACAGAGTAGTTGACAATAGTTAAGCAACTTACTGACTGATATAGGGGCTGAAAAATAAGCAGGAAGCTCCCTTCTTTATTGATCCACCTCTTGAGTCCTGTTTTTCCCCCCCAAGTCAGCCCACGTCCTGCCATTGCCAGACGAGCTCAAGTCATGCTCTTTCTGACAGGCTCACTTGCACACATCCAGCTTTTCTGCCCCGCGAACATGCCTCCGTCTCTTCTGTCAAAGAAGCTCACACTCTGGGCCCCGGGGTCAAAGACAGTTTACCTCGTTCCTAAGGGAGTGGGGTCCACCGATAAATGGGATTGAAAGGACTGTCTTCAAAAATTAAGTTCATTGTCTTTCAACCAAGAGATAGACAACAGTGCAAAAAATTTCCATGGCAGGTAGTGTCCTAGCACAAAATACATTTTAGAAGTTAGAAAATGTGTTGTTCAGATTTCTTTGCACTTGCAGGAAGGACGAGATGTGCCTCATAAGGAGAATCTGAAAGACTTCGGGCAACACCTTCGGTTCACATCCCGTCCACCAGGGGAGCAGCTCCCTAACGCAAACGTTTCCTGCGTGCTAGGGAGGCTTGGAACTTCCCATTTTATCTGACTTCGTTTATTCTTGTCAGACTCAAAAACGTTCTGGAGGTGACACTCTAGATATGAACTCTTCTCCAGGCTTAGTGGCTGTGATACTCTTCCTGCTTGGTGAGTTAAATGCCTCTTAAACACTGAATACTTTTATCAGGCAAATCTTCAACCACAAATCTATCCAACTCTCGATGCACTAGATTTTAAAATATTTCTTTTCTTTTTTCCCAGGACAAGCACTTGGAGACTCAGTCACCCAGACAGGAGGCCGAGTGACCCTCTCAGAAGAAGCTTCCCTGACTATCAACTGCACCTACTCATCCACAAGGTACCCCACCCTCTACTGGTATGTTCAATATCCCGGAGAAGGCCCAAAGGTCCTCCTGAAAGCCCAGAAGGACAAAGACGTTGGGAGAGAGAAAGGTTTTGAAGCCACGTACCGTCAGGGACTCAAAATCCTTCCACTTGGAGAAAGCGGCAGTGCAAGAGTCAGACTCAGCTGTGTACTACTGTGCCGTGGGGACACAGTGACAGGACCTGCAGGGGAGCTGAGCATAAACCTGAGCAGGGCCAGGCCTGAGGCTGAGGGTTTCTAAAGGCTGAGTGAGGTCTGGTTCTAGCACTGAGGCTGAGTGATTCGAGAGTCATTCACACTGTTCCCACTGAGATGATAGTAGAAGGTAGTGGGTTTCTGATGGAAGGGGTAGTGTTGGTATGTATGTGCTCAAAATCCCATCATTAACGGTATTGCAAATCATGGAACATCAAATAAAATCATTTAAAAGAAAATGAATCAGAATATGAAAAATATTCAGTGGCTAATGCACACGTATAAGATGTAAACACCGACCATTACAACTCTTCAGTAACAGAAAACCAAGTCTGACACCTATAGTTCATCACGCACCATCAATATAATTTCAAGGCAAATTTGATAATGAATCTCAATTTCTATTAATGGATTAGAAATGTGCTTTCATAAGTTACATTTTTCTTTTCTTTTCTTTTTTTTTTTTTTTTTTTGGGTCACACCCAGCAATGCTCAGGATTATTCCTGGCTCTGCACTCAGGAATTACTCCTGGAGGTGTTCAGGGGGCCATACAGGATGCCAAGGATCAAATCCGGTTCGGCTGTGTGCAAGGCAAGTCGCCCCCCCCCTGTGCTATCGCCTCCCACCCCTCGTCAGTAGTTTGTAAAGGCAGTAAATTATAAATGAATGAGGTCAGAAGAATCACTGATAAAAATGCAAAAAATTAAAAAAATATGCAAAACTTGTTATCCTATTTGGCTTCTTTATTTTCTGCTATATAAGGTTATGAATTTAATTTAGTTTCATTCTTTTTTCTGTATACTTAATTTTATTTTGGAGTTTCACTTTTCTGACTTTTCCTTTTTATCCTTTCTCTTTTCAATAGAATATCATTCTTTAAATCCTATGGCATTTTCCCTCCTTCCTCTTGGACTTCACCTTTGCAGGAGTCAATTTAGTTCACTCCATTAGTGTTGTCTAGGACAACTTTATGCCTCCTCAACTGAATTGACATTCCTTTGGGGCATGCCTTTTTTTTAAAAAGTTTTATTTATTTATTTTTATTTATTTATTTTTTTGCTTTTTGGGTCACACCCGGCAATGCTCAGGGGTTACTCCTGGCTCTGCACTCAGGAATCACTCCTGGCGGTGCTCAGGGGACCATATGGGATGCTGGGAATCGAACCCGGCTGACACAGGCCGGCTCGTGCGAAGGCAAACGCCCTACCAGCTGGGCTATCGCTCCAGCCCCAGGGGCATGCCTTTTTGAGCAGGTGTGGTGGGCTTAGTGGATGAGGGATCTTCAATCAGTTTCCTTGGTTGTTTCTTGTTGAGTAGCCCCTGGGGTCCCCAACAGTATCAGGATGGAAGTTCTCTTCTACCTCCGAGGCTGCCGGGGATGGATGAAAACTCTAGAGTCCGGTGCAGTTCCAAAAAAGGCTTTTTTTTAAATTAAATATTTTATTATACTGCTGCAGGTGGACCCCACGGGTGACTTATGTGAGGCCGGAAGGGGAGAGAGATGGTTGCTTTCTCCCCAGCCGCCTTTGTCAACCGGGACCCGCTGGGCAGGCTTAGGACTGATAAAGTCTGCAATGAGCCTGCATGGCGTGGGCCTGAGTCCCATCAGCCCCACGAGGTGGCCGCAAGCCACACCTGATGCCCGCTTGATCTCTAGGCACGGGAGTTAATTCCTGAGGTTTCTCGGGAGCCACGGACTCAGGCTGGAGCAAGGAATTGCTCTTTGCAGGAAAGGAAAGTCAGGCATAGGCCTTACCCAGGTCTGCCTTAAGGTTCGTGTCTTTCGCAGAAAAGAATTTTCAGGAGTCGACGAGCAGTGAAGTAAAATAGATTTTATTAAGGAGGTTTTAGGTGAGGGGAGGGAGAGAAAGAAAGGAAAGAGTAACGCGCTCAAGGGAGAATGCGGGCTGCTCCAAAGGCGGAGAGCGAGTAAAAGAGAGAGTACACATCTCAAGAGGGGAGATGCGGGCAACACACGTGCTCAGGCACCACATGTGCTTGGCCCCATGGGCTTAGGCAGCATGTGTGTCCATGCAGCATGTGTGTCCATGCAGCATGCAGCGCCCAGGCAACATGTGTACCCAGGCAGCATGTGTGCTGTCCTTTGTTCAGGACGGCTTTTATAGATTTCTCCCCAAGTTACTCCCATATGGGACTTTAACCTCAGTTGCTAGGGCCCCGTTGCCAAGGGGAGCAGACTTTGGGAGTGATCTTCTGTGAGCTGGGTGCTGGGTGGGAAGTCTGATTTATCTTTCTTAGGAGGGTTAGTTATTTAAAGCCTTTAAAAGGGTCAGTGGCCTATGGGCTTCACACATTCCATTTTGGCCTTCCCTTCCCCCAGGGTCTATTGTTGATAGTGGTCTTGTCAAGTTTGGTTTTGGGCTTTCAATCAGGTGTGGCTCTGGATCTCCTCTTCTTTGGGAATTTTTATTGCCATGTGGCGCCCCAGTCTGCCTGCCTACAACAATACCACCATGAGATATACAATTACAACATTGTTCATGTTTAGTGGTTTTGGTCACATAGTGTTCCAGCACCCTACCCTCCACCAGTGCTCATTTCCCATCACCAATGTCCCCAATTCCCTCCCTCCTCCCATAAAAAGTGCTCTAGCTCTGGTCAGAACTTAGACCATATAAAAGAGACCAAATCTCCCACCAAAGAGAGAGGATGTCACCCGAGAGGAGTCCTACACAAAAGAAAAGGAGGGGCATTGCCTCAAGTCAGTCACCTTATATAAACCAAAGTAATCCTAACTGTTGACAGGGAGGGTCCTGTCAACAAGAACCCTAAACAGCTTCTGGATAGAAGAGTCAGAAGGATGATGCCACACCTTATTACAGGTATAAACAAAGGACTATGCCAAGGACTAATTTCTTCCTTTGAGATTATCTCTTATGTAAAACACTGTAGAGAGGGGGAGCTGGTATAAAGCAATACATCTTAATTTCATGGGCTTCAGGTAATCTAGATGGTACCCACAAGGTCCTTCTTATTTATATCTGCACTAGGGTGATTCTAAGTATCTTGTTACTGAAAGAGTCATGCTCCCCTGCATGAGGGGCAAACTAGTATGATCCTTCCTATAATCTTAAATGATAGTCTCAACGTAGCCACGGTGACAGTCTCCTGGTAAATTCGAACTGTCCCATGCTGGGTGCAGTGGGTAATCAATATAGAAAACATAGAAGTCTTAGTATAAGTCAGAAGTTATTCAGAGCCAAGGTGACTCTGTAACTGCCACACCCTCTAGCAGTGTTTACATAGAAGAGAGTAGCATTACAATGAACTTGGCTTAAGAACTGTTGGAGGACAGGTTTAGATAACCTGGGAGCTTTGTTGTTTTGCCCACTCCCAGCTTAATCTATTTAAACCAAGGTTTATTCTAATGAGACCTCTCTTCTATGTAAACACTGCTAGAGGGTGTGGCAGTTACAGAAGTCACCTTGACTGAATAACTTCTGACTTATACATCTACTAAGACTTCTATGTTTTCTAGATTGGGCACAGCTCCTCTTTATACCCACTGCACCCAGCGTGGGACAGTTAGCATTTACCAGGAGACTACCATCCTGGCTACGTTGAGACTATAGGAAGACTATAGGAAGGATCATACTAGTTTGCTCTAAGCAGGCGAGTGTGACCTTTTCAGTACAAGAGAACAATATACTCAGAATCACCCTGGTGCAGATAATAATAAGAAGGACCTTGTGGGTACCATCTAGATTATTACATGAAGCTCATGAAATTAAGGTGTATTACTTTATATCAGCCCTCTCTCTGCGGTGTTTTACATAAGAGATAATCTGTTAGAAAGGATTAGACCTTGGCTAACCTTTTGTTTATACCTGAAATAGGGTGTGAAACTACACTCTGTTTAGAGTTCTTTGTTGACACGACCCTCCCTGGATTACTTTGGTGTATGTAAGGGGACTGACTTGAGGCCCCTTTGGCTTTGGGCCTTTTAGCTTTCGGCTTTTGGCTCCGGTGGCTTTTTGGATTTTTGTTCTTAGGCCTTTTGCTCCTTCTGGACAGGACTCAGCTCGGGTGAGATCCTCTCTCTTTGGTGGGAGACATAGGCTCTTTTGTATGGTCTAAGTTCGGACCAGAGCTAGAGTTTGTTCATTATATTGGAGTGCTGTGGAAGAGCATTTGTACTATTAAAAGCCTTTTTTGGAACTGCACTGGACTTGTGAGTTTTCATCTGTTCCCCTGGCATCCTTGGAGGTAGAAGAGAACTTCTGTCCTGACACTGTCGGGGACCCCAGCAGCATTCCCCGACAAAGAATATCTAAGTAGGGGGCTATAGAGTAGTCCAATGCGTAGGGGTGTTAGCGTTGCATGTGTCCAGGTTCGATCCCCGGCATCCCATATGGTCCCCTGAGCACCGCCAGGAGTAAATCCTGAGTGTAGAGCCAGGAGAAACCCCTGAGCATTGCTGGGTGTCACCCCCAAAAAAAAGCAAAAAAAAAAATAACTAGAAGAACATGTAAATAGATTAAGCTGTGAGAGAAGCTCCCAAGTTAGCTAAGCCTGTCATCCAACAGTTTCCCTTTTGGATTTGCCCCTGAATCAATTGAAGCAATATTTTAAATTCCATTTTCATCCAATACTCACTTTGCAGTAGGTTTCTATTACTGATGTATTTCAAACCAGTAAATATTTTGGTTTAGCTCCCTATGCTCGTGTTTTTCTCTTGTACTTTCTTGGCACTGATAAAATTGTCTTTTCTTTGTTGATTTAGAAAGTATAAAATATATTCCTATTCTTATGATAAATGTCCTTAAATATGTGCCTTTGAAAATGTTTATTTAGCCAAGCATTTTTTCTCTGCCCAGAGTCCTTCTACACCTCGGTGTGTTACCTGTTTTACCACTTCTCCTCGGGTGTGCTTTTTCTCTAGCAGATTTACATCTTTAGAATTATGTTAGTGGCTTATTGGAGCAAAGGCATACTGAGTATATATTAGCATGGCAATTCTGAGAGAATTTATCAAGTGAGCTGACAAATCAGAATTCTAATAAACATTGATAAATAATTAAAAGATATTGATTCAGCCCAAGAACAGGAACATGAGCTCACTCCGTTCTTCCTAAAGACTTCATGCCTTCTCTCCGTCTTTATTGATTTTCACCTTCTACTTTCTTGACTCATTCTTTCACATCTCCCTATTCTCTGCTCTTAAAAGATCATGTACTCATGAGAACAGATAAATTTGTGTTATTATTACTTATGTTATAGATAAAAAGTCAGCATCTGAACTAATTGTCATAGAGAAAAAAATGTATATAAGGTGATTCATTCATTGCCTGAAATATGTTGCAGGTAATGAATTGAATTGATATAAAATTTATTGGTGAATTCAGACCTCATGTCATTAAAATTATACAGAAATTTATGAAAGTGATATAAAATAATATATAATATAAAATTTGTAAATGAACTGCTATATATTTTTCTTTTGTTTAATATATAGTAAAATACAAGGAGCATTGCATTTAAATTGACTATAGAAGAAAACAAAGTCAGGATAGTAAGTGAAGAAAGGGTCAAACTCAGGAGGTGTCATCAAAGGGATTGTCCTGGAGGCCTAAGGAAATACCTAATAGGACTGAGGTACTTTCTGTGTATGTTTAGACCACGACCATCTGGTCCCCTTCGCATCACAAGTGATCACCCTGTCACCCTGCCGGGATACCACATATCTACAAGATACCTCTAGATGTGGTCAACAAATAGACATACCCCCAAATCCTAAGAAACTCATAAAGGTCCCCTAGAATAAAAACGAAAAGCAAAAGGAATTTGCTATCTAAAGTACACTGAAAAGTCATTCCACTCACCAATTCTTTCGGTGCCCAAACAGAAGTTCATAAAAGCAATCACAAAGCTTTATCCATAATACTTTTTATTCTTCACTCGAATAAAGGGGAAAGAAGGAAATAATTATGTTATTACTAAGATTTTGTCTAATCATCCAAGTATCGTTTTCCCCCATATGAGAATGTATGGTTTTTAATTTGTATCCCACTTAAGCTTCAATCATTTGATGTAACATTATATTTATCTCTCTTTTAATCTTCTCCTTAGAACGTCACTTAATATATTTTTATTTTTGTGTAATCTTAAAGCCTGATAAATCATCTCATTTCATTAAACTTCAATAAATTTTTGTGAATTTATTTTATATTGCAAAACAAAAGTAAAAACACAAGTGTGGACTTCCAAAATTATTTTAAGATATCAGTTTCCATAATATGAGTTTAAAAGCAGAAACCGGTTCATTTGTATTTCAATTAATATCAGGAATGTTACTGTCACCTGGGTGCATTTTCTTTCTTCCCAGACATGGCTGTGGTTGTCTGACTACTGAATTAGCTTGAAGGGCCTTTGTTGTTGGTTTCCAACACTCTAGTGGGCACTGGGGGCTAGGAAAGACAAACTTAAGGAGACCAGAAAAAAAGTGACTCAGTCAAATATAGAGAGCAAAGACCAGGAGAAGGTATAGACCTGTATAAAGTTCCTCTCAGGTTTTCAAACCCGCTTTTGCAGTATAAACTGCAAAACTGAGCATTGAATGCAGGTTAAGGGATTTACATGATAACCCTAAATGTATTTATGGCAAGTCACAATGTGTAAGAGAGAGAGAGAGAGAGAGAGAGGGAGGGAGGGAGAGAGAGAGGTAAGTGCCTGCTATAGAGGCAGGCTGAGTGATGGGGGAGGAAAACTGGGAACAGAGAGACATGTGCACTGGTAGAGGGACGGGTGCTGCACCATTGTATGACTGAAAGCCAGTCATGAACAGCTTTGTAAATGCTATCTCATGGACTTATAATTAAAAAGCGCTCCACGAAATATCCTCATAACTTCATATACTGGAAAGAGTTCCCTCACACCGCTCAGTTTGCACCCACAGTCTTGAGCTATTGCTGAGTGTCTCTGGACTCAGTGGGCGGAGTTTCCTGTCGGGTGAATGGCAGCTCAGATAAGACTAGTTCTCAGTGATGCTGGGAACCCGGCCTGATTATAAGAACACTGACCTGGTTCTGTGGATTAAACCTTTCCAGAGCAGTGTTAAAGTCACCCAGCATCAGGGCAAGGGACCATGAGCCACTGGGGGGGCTCTCTTGGGGCTCCTGTGGGTCCTGATTTGCTGTGAGTTGGGGCTTCCCAGAGGGAGCTGGGGAGTGTCCGCAGCAGAAAACAGTGGGGAAGAGGAGGGGGCTGACACGGCTCCTGCAGGGCCCTTTATCCTTATGGATATGCTGGGATGTGTCAGAGCTTCAGGAGCTGCATCAGGGTCACCCCAGCGACTTCACCTGTGTTTTTCTCTGTCCACGCAGGGGTGAGCGGGATGAACGTGGAGCAGAGTCCTTCATCCCTCGGTCTGCAGGAGGGAACCAGCTCTTCTCTGAGATGCGACTTTTCTATCACCTATGGAGGGGCTACTTTTCTATTGCCTAAGGAGTGAAGCAGGAATGTCCAGTAGTGTCGGAGGCACAGAGATGAGACTCCAGGCATAAGACGTATTTCCATTAATACTTTTAATAATCACCAGCCAAGGGGCAGCAGCTCTCATCTTGGTGGCGAGTGGCTGCAGCTTACTGACCACAGCCAACTGACTTGAGCTGACTGACTTGAGCTGACTGCACCTCAAATAAAGACCCCAACTTCCTTATATGCCAACACAACAAAGGGCACTAAAACTTGGAGTTAAGTTTACATAATCGACACTACCAGGATATTTTTACCATAGGATTTATGGTGGTAGGGAGGAGACACTCAGGAGCCTGACACTTGCAGGAGGTTCTATCTCAGTGGGGTGAGATAAGCAAAGAATGCAACAGTTTGTTAACTTAGCCTTCCTAAATTGCCCCAGAAAACAAGGTCTTGTTCATTAGACTCCATCTAGGGCTAATTAGAGCCAACTAGGGAATGTGCAGAGAAATGACCTAGGATAGCCTTGTCTGTGTAACTGCAGCTTGATTGACAGTCTCACTTGGGTATTCTACATACTAACTCTATTGGGAGACAGTCTGCCAGAAAACGCTGTGGAACTGTTACCAGGCAGTATGCATCAGACCTTCCTTCACACATCCTTAGATCTACTTACTGCTACTGTGCAGTGGCTCCAACAGCGTCCCAGGGAGGCCTCACCAATCTATTCTACATGGACTCAGGGTCTGGGAAGCCACGGTGCAATCAGTGTCACCACTGGGATGAAGAGTTCCAGTGTTTGGAAGTTTAATGCCTGGGGTTGGAAGGAGACCCAGGAACCTTTGTTGGAGCCCAGTAGAAGTGATACACCCCAGGTCTTTTTTAAAGGATTTTCCCAGAAATAGAAAATATTTTCATTTTCCATGCGAACATCCCTTAGATATCAAGAAAGAGATTAAGGTTATCACTCACTGTTATGTTAACAGAAAAGGAAAAGAAGGATCCTTGGGGATAGAGGCTAAGAGGATCATAGTCCTTGTGCAGTGAAGAAGGTGCTATAAAAGGCATTTATAGGTCAGCGTTTTCCGGGAGTGAGTCAGGACATGTTCAAGGAAATAACTTCAGGAAGCAAATATTTTACCAAGGAATAAAACACTTTGTGATACATGCTGTGTCTCAGAGCATTTTAAGATGAATGTTTGATGCTAGATACAATCACTGAAATGAAAAATATGCTTTATAGACTTAAAGCATATGTCTATAAGGGAGAGATTTGTTGAATGAAGAATTTGTGAATTCTATGCTACTGAGGGTGAATGAAAAATAAAACAAAGATTATTAAATGGAAGTTTACATAGACACATTTTTATTTACACAAAAATTATATTTTGTATGGTAACTCTTTATAATTTATTGGCATTAGTATAGAATTGGGATATTATTTATTTTCCGGTTGCCAGAAGAGGAAGTGGTAAAACAGAAAAAAAAGGTTTTCTACTTTTGGAAATGTAGTATCTTGGTTTCCTAGGGGTCACAGTTCAAATAGTTTCTTTTTTTTCTTCTTTTTCTGGGCCCAACCAGCAGTTTCAGACTTATTTCTGGCTTTGAGCTTAGGAGTCACTCCAGGTTCATGGACTCAGCGGTTCTGAGGCTGGAACTTGGTTTGCCTTCCCTGCTGTGCCATCTCCTAACTCCTGAAGGTCAGGTGTCTAGGACCAGTTCCTCATCCATTCTGGGCCATTTATACACATAGCACTGTAATAGGTGACTTTAGTCATGCCGGATATCTCATGGTTAATCAATCAAATATACACATCAAACTGTTTCCTTTGTTGGAATAAAAAATTACTGAATGGAGTTTTCCCCTAACTCACTTATTATTAAGATTATTAAGATCTTTTGTTTTTATGTCTGAGAGATTCTCAGACATGGGGCAGAGTTGCTACTTGCTCTCCCTGTGCCCAGCCGCTCACGAGGCGCCCGGGAGGCATGGCGGGTTCTAGCCCTGGCCTGCCACCCCAGCAGAGCCTCAAAACAAGCCAGATGACCCCCACTACTCCATGGGGGCCACCATTTTCCACATCCGAACTTCCCTCTCATAACAACTCCACCCAGCAGACCAGACTATCACAGCCTGGCTCGCATGGCTGCTAGCAGCCGCACGGTTCATCAATAAATGCTTTATTTAGAGGTGACTACAAGAGTATGCCACCCGTTGGGGCGGGGCGATATCCCAGCAGGCAGGGCATTTGCCTTGCACCCTGCCAGCTCATGCCGGCCCAGGTTCAATCCCTGGTATCCCATATGGTCCCCTGAGCACCGCCAGGGTAATTCCTGAGTACAGAACCAGGAGAAACCCTGAGCATCGCCGGGTGTGACCCAAAAAGCAAAAAAAAAAAAAAGAAGTATTCCACCTGCACGGCAAGCCTGGCAAGCTGCTCATATTGTATTTGATATGCCAAATACCAGTAACATTTATATTAGGTCATTCCCATGACCTAATATAATGGTTTTGAGGCTCTTTATTTTCCTGGAGCAAGCGGATGCCTTTGGGTTCTACTAGCATGAGACAGGACATATGGAGATATTACTGGTGCCTGCTCTAGCTAATAGATGATGAACAGGAAGATAGTGATAGTGATTTGTTTTTTAAAATTACAATCACATTTATGAGAAAAAAATTCCCATTTTGACAGTTATAGCTATGATTTTTATAAAAGAGCAATGTGTAGGTCAGACCAGTTTAGAAGACAGTTGGATATAATGTCTGAAATATTGAGTTTTTTTCCTTTTCCTATCTTTTATTTTCATCTCAGATTGTATCTTTCATTTAGAAAACTTTTTCTCCACAATGTCCAAGGAAGGTACATTTGGCCAAAAGACATTATATTTTTCTTTGTTTAAGTGAGTGAACTTAAATTTTTTCTGATTTTGCAAACCATCATTAAATATCAAAGATGTTTACCTGTTTCCAAACAGAAATGGTTCAGTGTGAGCTACACCTCAGGTTCACTACGGTAATTTTCCTTTTTTTTTTTTTTTGAGCCTAGAACACATTTTTTTGTTTTGTTTTTTCTTTATTTTTTTATTTTTTTATTATACCATCATGAGACATACAATTAAAAAGGTGTTCATAATTGGTTCTTGGTAGTACAGTATACCAGCACCCATCCCTCCACCAGTGCCCCATTTCCTCCACCAATGTACCCCACCCCCTTCCCGCCCACCCCCAGGCTGCCTCAATAGCAGGTACCCCAGTTTCCTCTCTTTCTCTCTCTGTCTCTCTCTCTGTCTTTGCATCTTTCTCCCTCTCATTTTACACATTGTGGCTAGCCCTGCAGATATTTAGAGTTTATCATTTAAGTCTCTTTGTGTATGTATATTCAATGGTGAGTTTTAATCTGCCATTACCATTTCCCACATTTAGCAAAACACTGATATCTATTTATATCCTTTTAATGAATGCAGTCATTCTATATCTGTCTTTTTCATTCTGACTAATTTCACTCAGCATGATAGACTCCATGTCCATCCATTTGCAGGTAAATTTCATATTTCATCTTTTCTGACAGCCGCATAGTATTCCATAGTGTAGATGAACCACAGTTTCTTTAGCCAGTCCCTCTGTTCTCGGGCATTTAGGTTGTTTCCAGATTCTAGCTATAGTGAATAGCACAGAGATGAATAAAGAAGTACAGATAGTGTTTCTGCTATGTGTTTTTCGGTCTCTCGGGTATATTCCCAGGAGTGCTATTGCTGGATCAAATGGGACCTCAATATCTAGTTTTTGGAGGAATGCCCATATTGTTTTCCAAAAGGGCTGGACCAGTCGGCACTCCCACCAACAGTGGATGAGAGTCCCTTTTTCCCCACATCCACGCGAGCACCGGTTGTTCTTGCTGTTTTGGATGTGTGCCAGTCTCTGTGGTGTGAGATGGTACCTCATTGTTGTTTTGATTTGCATCTCCCTGATGATTAAAGATGAAGAGCACTTTTCATATGCCTTTTTGGCCATTTGAATTTCTTCTTTTTTGGAAGCTTCTGTTCATTTCTTCTCCCCATTTTTTTGATGGGGTTGGCTGTTTTTTTCTTGTGAAGGGCTACCAGTGCCTGATATATCCTGGTAATCCCTTGTCAGATGGGTATTGGGTGAATATCCTTTCCCATTCTGTGGATTGTCTTTGTGTCTTTGTCACTGTTTCTTTTGAGGTGCAGAAGCTTTTCAATTTTATATAATCCCATTTGTTTATATTTGCTTCCATTTGCTTGGTCAGTGGTGTGTCGTCTTTAAAGATACTTTTCGTTTCTATGTCGTAGAGCATTTCTCCTATGTTTTCTTCGATGTACCTTATAGATTCATGTCTGATGTTGAGATCTATAATCCATTTTGATCTGACTTTTGTGCATGGCATTAGAAGGAGGTCCAAGTTCATTTTTTTACACGTAGCTGCCCAGTTCTCCCAGCACCATTTGTTGAAGAGGTTTTCTTTGCTCCACTTAATATTTTTTGCTCCTTTTATCGAAGATTAAGTGGTTGTATATTTGAGAGTGTGTTTCAGGATATTCAGTTCTATTCCATAGGTCTACGGGTCTGTCTCTATACCAATACCACACTGTTTTAATTACAACTGCTCTGTAGTAGAGCTTGAGGTTGGGAAAGTGATACCTCCCATCTTCTTTTTTCCCAAGGATTGCTTTAGCTATTCGTGGGGTTTATTATTCCATACAAATTTCAGGAGCATTTGTTCAATTTCTTTGAAGAACATCATGGGTATCTTTATAGGGAGCACATTGAATCTGTATAAAGCTCTAGGGAGTATTACCATTTTGATAATGTTAATCCTTCCAATCCATGAGCAGGGAATGTGTCTCCATTTCCTCAGGTCCTCTTTTATTTCTTGAAGTAATGTTTTGTAGTTTGCTTTGTAGAGATCCTTTACATTCTTTGTCAAACTGATTCCAAGGTATTTGATTTTCTGCGGCACAATTGTGAATGGGATAGTTTCCTTAATGTCCCTTTCTTCTCTTTCGCTGTTTGCATATAGGGAAGGCCATTGACTTTTTGGGTATTGATTTTATACCCTGCCACTCTACTATAGGAATGTATTATTTCTAGGAGCCTCTTGGTAGAGAGTTTTGGGTTTTTCAGGTATAATATCATGTCATCTGCAAATAGTGATAACTTGGCTTCTTCCCTTCCTATCCGGATGCCCTTAATGTCTTTTTCTTCTCTGATTGCTATGGCAAGTACTTCCAGTACTATATTTAATAGAAGTGGTGAGTGGGGCAGCCTTGTCTTGTCCCTGATCTTAAGGGGAAGGCTTTCAGTTTTTCCCCATTGAGAATGATGCTTGCTGTGGGCTTGTGGTAGATGGCCTGGATTATCTTGAGGAAGGTTCCTTCAATCCCCATTTTACGGAGAGCTTTTATCATGAGCGGGTGTTGAATCTTGTCAAATGCCTTCTCTGCATCTATTGATATGATCATATGGTTTTTATTTTTATTTTTGTTGATATGATGTATTATGTTGATTGACTTGCGGATGTTGAACCATCCTTGCATTCCCGGGATGAATCCCATTTGGTCATAGTGTATAATCTTTTTGATGACTCTTTGGATTCTATTTGCTAGTATTTTGTTGAAGATCTTAGCATCT
Organism: Cryptotis parvus; assembly: GCA_021461705.1. Lineage (NCBI taxonomy): Eukaryota > Metazoa > Chordata > Mammalia > Eulipotyphla > Soricidae > Cryptotis > Cryptotis parvus. The sequence continues at coordinate 476 of JAJIBD010004515.1, read as the reverse complement.
GTATTCATCAGGGAGATTGGTCTGTAGTTTTCCTTTTTGTGACATCTCTGTCTGCTTTGGGTATCAGGGTGATATGTGCCTCATAAAAGCTATTTGGGAGTGTTTCTGTTTCTTCAATTTGCCAGAAGAGCTTGAAAAGAATTGGGAGTAGGTCCTCTTTAAAGGTTTTGTAGAATTCACTGGTGAATCCATCTGGACCTGGGCTTTTGTGTTTGGGGAGACTTTTGATTACCGATTCTATTTCCTTGATGGAGATAGGTTTGTTGAGGTATTCAAAATCTTCTTGTTGCAGGCTTGGGAGGCTATAGGGATTCAGGAGTTTGTCCATTTCTTCTAGGTTCTTTTGTTTCATGGCATACAGGCTCTCATAGTAATCTCTGATGATCTTTTGAATTTCTGAGGTTTCTGTTGTGATGTCCCCGTCTTCATTTCTGATTCTATTTATTTGGGTTCTCTCTTTCCTTTTCTTACAAGTC